>OY856186.1:106402896-106578131 GCA_963693315.1 Diogma glabrata | reverse complement strand
AGATATGAAATACAAGCACAGAACTCTATCAAATAGTTTAACTCATTGGCTACATTAGTTTTGATATCGAAAAGATTATTTCAGTTGACTGTTGACAGATTTAAAATTAATAAAACTGCTACCCCATTGCAGCTTCATATATGTTAATGGTTACCTAATACTCATATTTTGAGTTGTACTTAACCGTCGAATCTTTTTCAACGCCTGAAAAGACTATGAGTTTCGCCATTAAGATGTTAGCAGAACGAAAATCAGATTGTCCATAAACAATCTTAAGTCATTTGGGTTTCTTGAGCGTACCTCATGTATGGTTACTATAGGAACAACTATAAGGTCTAATAAACTAATATTGCATACGGAAAACTTCCAATTTGTAGCATCAACCAACATTTTATCAACCGGATTTTATCAACCATTTTATCAACCAAACCTTTCATAAAAAAAATCCGGTTGTACTTCATTTCCAAAAATCAAAGAAGCATTAATAACTAAGTGTTATGAAACAAGGAAAGAACGTAATAAATAAAGAACAAAAATCAAAAGAATCGCTTCAGTTGCTTCTGTTTGTTGAAAATTTTCCGTAATTACATCGGTCTGAAAGACCTAAGTATTACATTCATGAGTTCAAACTGAAATTCTTACCCCCACCTTTTTGGCATTTCTCGTCACAACCGACGAAATCTAGAAAACCGCTGGACGGATTTGAAATTATTTTTTCTAAAAATAGGTTTACTCAATGGAAAGAGCCGAAAGGACGATGTGTTCGATAACTGTACCGAAAGTGTGTCAAAAAAATCGTCATGTGTGAAAAAACAAGGAAATTTGCATATTTTTTGCTTAAAAAACTTTCATTTTAAGTGATTACGAGAAGGAACATTAAATTTGGAGAAACCTTGAAGGTCAGTATTGGTATGTGACACCAAAATCTAGATTATTGCATTATAAGTTTGTCAAAAAATGTTGTCAAGTGTGTCAAAAGAAAGATTTATATTTATTTTTTTACCCAATTTTTTTGAAAAAAATTAAACTAAAATTTTGTTTGAAATGAAATTTTATTATTATTATTGAGAATTATGACATTATAAGTTTGTCAAAAAAGTGTTGTCAAATGTGTCAAAAGAAAGATTTTTATTTATTTTTTTACCCAATTTTTTGTAAAAAAATAAAATTAATTTGTATGACATGAACATTTATTATTATTATCGAAAATTATGGCATTATACGTTTGTCAAAAAATAATGTCAACCGTGTTAAAAAATGATTTCATTCATTTTTTTAGCCAATTTTTTGGAAATAAAAATGCAGCTGTTTTTATGACGTAAATGTAATTGAAAATGAAATTGGACATGGAAATTTTTCAATTTGTTATAGTTTTTGAAATATTTTTAGAATTTTGAAAAAAGTTTGTGTATATGATTTTGTAATAATTTTTGCAATATTTCTAGAATTTTGGAAAAAGTTTTAATTTTTGATTTTGTAAGAATTTTTGGAATATTTTTGGAATTATGAAAAATTTTTAATTTTATTATAATTTTCGGAATTTTGAAAAAGTTTCAATTTTTGATTTTGTAATAATTTTTGGAATATTTTTAGAATTCTGAAAAAAGTTTGATTTTATTATAATTTTTACAACATTTTTAAAATTTTGAAAGAAATATGAATTTGTGATTTTGTAATATTTTCTCGAATCGCTAAATTGAGGGTTTTTGAATAGTTTGCTGAAAATGTAATTGAAAATGAAATTGGAGATGGACATTTTTAAATTTTTTATAATTTTTGAAATATTTTTGGAATTTGTTGAAAAAGTTTCAATTTTTGATTTTGTAATAATTTTTGGAATATTTTTTGAATTTTTGAAAAAAGTTTTAATCTGTGATTTTGTAATAATTTTTGAAATATTTTTAGAATTTTGATTGAAAAAAGTTTGAATTTTTTATTTTTACAATATTTTTGGAAATTTGAAAGAAATTATGAATTTATGATTTTGAAATATTTTCTCGAAACGCTAGATGGAGAGGTTTTTGAGAAGTTTGCTGATTGTATAATCTTTTCACTAAATTATGTTGATATATGATCTGTTATAATTTTCCAACAACGTATTGATGTTTCGTGTTAGTTTTGTAATACATATCTAAACAGAGATAAGAAATACATGTTCTTTAACAAAAAGTTATGTTTGATATACATCGGTGCTCAAAACTAAAAACCATGTCCTCATAAACGTTTTTTGCCGAAAACTATATCAAAATCCTTAACCCAGGCCGAAGTGTTGATATCTCAGAGCTTGAGATTTCAGCCCCTCCATATTTTTTGTTTAGAATTTTGAATGTCAAACTATGATAATGGTTTGAAGGTTGAATGAAATATAGGAAAATATGATAATGAATTGTGAAAAATTTGTCTAATCCGAAAGATGTTTAAAATGAAGGTTTGTCTGTATATTTGAAAAGACAGGTAACATTGGCTCAAGGTTGCTTAATTTGGATTTTTATGTTTTTACAGAGATAATATACAAAGATATTTTGTGATACATATTTATATTTCCATTCCACTGGAGTTTAAAGTGAATAGCATCTTCAACTGCGAAAGAGAGAGAATTATGTAATATGCTTTACATATTTTGTTGATAAGTAAATTTGTAAAAGAAAGTAAAGTCGACAATGACAAATAACAGATTTATTAGTTTTGAGTAATTAATATAGTGTATATATTAAAATAACTCCATCAATAGAGAAGGATAAGATTATTTTGTATTTATTACAATATGTTTATTTTTTATCGGTACAGAGTAAACCATTTAAAATTGTGACTACAATAAAAGAATGCTTTCATACTTCGTTATTTCTTCGTCACACATATTAATCAAAATATATAATTGGGAACCTAGACCTTCGATCTGGAGACAATGGACAGCTGTGTTTTGGTGGAATTAAAATTGGCTTGAAGTAGATTTCGGTTGACTCATTTAATGTTTTTATGTCTTATTGCGCATATGTTTATACATTTAATGATTTTAAGAGAGACGAATTTCTTTTTATAGCAGGTGCTCAGATGAGTGATTTTGCGATAGTTTTCTGGTCTGTTGGATGGCTTACCTAGCTTGAGTATTGCTATCACTTTAATAGTCTGAAAATGTTTGGAAGGTTGCCGGTTACTAGGATATTCGAGAAAAATTTAGCTATTGTTTACATTTTCCTCCTCATTTTTAAGAAATTCTGGTAAATGCAATCATAGCCAGCTTTTGCGATTTTCGTTTAGGACAGAGCTGAAACTATTTCTTCGCTACTAAAAAGGTTGCATACTTCGATGGAGACGAGCAAACTGCACTTTATTTCTATTAATTTATGTTTAATGGTTCTCTTGTGAAGGCGATTAATAGAAGAACCAGACGATTCCATCTAGGTTGAGGGGTGGAGCAAACCAATGGGATTTGGACACCTACCACCTTACTGGAAGATGTTGAGAGCAAGCTAAACCTTGTGAAATAGCTTTGAAATTGAAATAGGGTGACGTTGTTCGTTTTTTGAGAAAAATAGAGGTCGGAATTGTATAATCACTTCGCTATCTAGCAGTTATAAAGGTTTTAATATCTTTCGCATCATATACCAGGAACATGTGTTACCATCGGCCCTCGGTCAGTCAGTTGTATGCCATTGGGATTGTTGTTTGAGTTGGACCATTGAATGCGATGGCTATTGAAATCACCAGTGTATATTGCTGGGTGGTGAAATGATGGTGAAGTAGCAGCTGGTCACGCAGTATTTGGGGGCTTGTATACGTTAACCATCTTCGTGTCCTATATATCATGTAAGGATATGGGTGCATTCATTATTTCAGACTTAATATACGTGGCTTGGTAGTAAATAGTCCTGATCAATTTGTAACCAATAATGTTTCATCCAAAGGTATGTTGGGCTTTATCTGCTGCATGTGTTTCCTGTAGAATCACAACGTCAATTTCGTAGTTTTCTAACATACTTTCTAAGTGGTCACTATCTAATTACTTACTTCAATATTCAATTGTAAAACACGGACTGAGGGTCCAATATTTTTTAACTTATGGTGCTGAGTAGTGGCGTTGTTCTTGTAATTTTGATTTATGTTCAATTGTTTGTATCACAAGCAAGAGCTCGAAATGAAATTTTTGGCTACCAAACTTGAGTAGATTTTTTGCATAATTCATGGTGTTGCGCTAGGAGTTTATCTATTCTTCACACCCCACCAGGCCCTGATATATAATTTTATAATAAATAAATAATTTAAAACAATAAATTAAATATAATTAAAATAAAATAAAAAAGTTACAATGGAAAGAAGTTAAAACATATACCACCTCAATCACTATTTTCGTAGTTTTTCAGCCCAGAAGCGATAATAAAACCATAGATTAAACTATTTTAGTAATATATTTCTAAAATGGATAATACTCTAGTGAATTTAAACCAAATGAAATTTTATCAAATGAAATAGGCCTTAGGTCAGGATACATAAGGCAGACCCAAATAGGGAAATCATGTATAATTTCTGATAGGGGCTAGATACAATTAAATAAGACAAACCCTAGTAAGGTATATCGTATCTAGGGTTCGAATATGAAAAACCAAATCAGGGCCGAATCCATTCAAATAAGGTTCCTCAAATCCTAAATCAGGACCGAAACAGGGCCACATTAGATTGCCCTAACAGTGTTTGCCTTTTCTGGGCTGACCAGTTCCTGATCACGCCTCATCTATATTCAGGCTTTCCTTAAATAATTTCTGCTCGAGATGTTGCTTAATTTAGATGTACATGTTTCTTTGTTTGTTCGCCACAAATATTAATTATAATATATATTTTTTTATATGTGACATGTGTTGTGTAGTTTGAATAACATTATGTATCACAACAACACATAAAAGTATTTTAAGTCCTATGTCTTTCAACAACATGCGTTCTGAGGTGATGATAGACGCAATTTTTTTTGTTTTTTATGTTTTTTTATAGAATAGATAACTAAACAATAAATTCTATCACATATAAAATATGACATAGTTCAGGATGGGATTGAGAAAATACAAATAAAGCGGTTGTAACGGTTAAATTCTATCATTACTTTAAATAACTACATTTTATTTTGTATTCAAAAACAATATTTCTTTGACTTCTATCATTACAACAACATTAAATCTTTCGTCTTCCGTTTGTTGTAATTTAAAACAAAATTCGTTCCGCATTTTTGTGTATCACTGTATAACTTAAATGTTTCAATCCTTACATTGTCATACTTATGTATGTATGTATGTATATGTATGTATGTATGTATATGTATGTATGTATGTATATGTATGTATGTATGTATATGTATGTATGTATGTATATGTATGTATGTATAACAATGAATTTATATTTTTTTATTAGTTTTGTTTACACAGAAGAAACGAAATATGGTATAGTTAAAAAATGAAGAAACAAAAGAGAGTTTATAGATCAAAATAGCTTCGTAGGGTGATTTATTTGTAATTGAATTTGTTGCAGGGCTATTATTTTGAAAACGTACATTTTTTTGTTGATTTTTAAATTTTTGATTTTTAAAAAATCTGAAATTTTGATATATTGTTGGTATTGACGAAAAGAAAAAAGTTATTTCTGCTTTTATTTTTTGTGTACTCTGAATCGGAGTTATGCGCGGTGAATTTTGAGGCTTTTTCACGTAGTTTTGGTAATGGTGTCAATGTTTTGTGAATAGGTGCCACAAATTTCATCCGACTTACGTATATTTTTGCAAGTAAAAAGGAAAATAATTGAATAATTGAAATAAGTAAGTTTAAAATTAATAACTTTTCTCTTTTCCGCTAGGCGGCGCGTAAAACCTTGGTTTACTTCAAAGCTCATATCTCAAAAAGTAGCTTTTCTTTTGGTTTTTCACAAATTTTAAAGTAAACATATGCAGCTATGAAATTAAGAAATAAAAAGTCAGCAATTCAATATGGATTTTTTCTTACGATTTTTTAAAGTTTGGTATATGAAAAATTCACATGTGTTTTTTTATTAAGTTAATAATCCTGTACTAAATGTGGATCTAATAAATTATACATTTCATATTTTAACACCTGCAATAAATTTGAACCATTTTCTGTGTATTTCTGATTGAGAAACAGGTTTTTATTCAGAATAAGAATAGAAGATCCCAATGATCGAAGATTTTGTTATAATGTCAACATCACCAACACTATCATTAGAAAAAAACATTAAAAAAAATATTTTTTCTATAAATATTATAATTTAATCAATATTATATAAATTAATACATTAAAAAATTAATTTATATATTTTTTTTGCATTTAAATTGAAATATTTATTATTATCAGAAAAAGAAAACATTTTGGAAATTATTTTATCGGGTGTAGTGTTATCCGGTAAAAAACAGTGGAATTCTTGAGTTCCACTTATGGTTTCAATGTCTGAAAACCGCATCGAAAGAAATTACTCCTGTAATTCGATATCTCCTGAAGACACATATGAAAACTTCATAATGTGGTTGGTTTTTTTCGACCAAATTTCCGCCCATTCAAATAATTCCCTTGCTGTTGATATTTTTTCTCCTCTAAACGAAGCTCTCTGGCCTTCTCTTTTAAGTGTTCCTCCAATCCCATCGGATGGACCCTTTCCGTGGGCAGTTGCAAAGAAATGCCATTCTGCAGGTATTTTAAAATCATCAATATGTTTGCAGAGATTTATGAAATTCTTCTTACTTTTATATTGAGCTGCTGAACCATCAGTAAAATATAAAATTTTTTTGATACTTGGATATATTTCTTGCTGTTTTTCAATGAATTCAATACACCTTTCCTGGTATTTATGAACTGCAACTGTGTTATGCATTAAATGATCAGATATAATGACAAAAGATAAGACCTCTAGTTTATCATTACATGATTTGTAGTAAATTACGATTGGGTGGATTGTGGCTTGAACTTTATTGAACTTTATTGTGCAACTTCTATTTCATTCTCCGTTATCATTGAGTATCCTGGATACGTTGATTCGACCAAAATTTACGTGGTAGAATTGTCAACAAAAACACTTGTTTTGATTTAGAGCTGGCATCTTTAAATTCCTTTTTAAGGTTCATAAGCCATGATGTTTATTCACATTCCTCGTTTGGTGATAACACTTTAACTTAATCTACTTGAAATATTCTTTGACTTATTGCCGATGTGACACTCGCAATTTTTTTATAACTTCCTGTTGTAATATGTTTTTGTTTGATAGGAGATTCGGCTAACCTTCCCTTCCTGTTGTAATATGTTTTTGTTTGATAGGAGATTCGGCTAACCTTCCAAGAACATTGTTAATATATTCTAAAGTGTCATTAAGTAGTTCAAGAACTGGTGGAGATATAGTATCTACCGAAACTGGTGATGGATCTAAAGATGCTGGAGGTATTTGAATATTTTCGTTCGTTGGAACATTTTCAACATCCTGATTTATAGAAATAACTTCACTATCGATAGTTTCCGAACATGAAAGCTACTGTAGAAAATATTAGTTGCATATGAATTTTTATTCATTATAATAAAAAAAATTAAATTTACCTTATTTTTATAGATATAAGTGTCAAATGTTTCACATATAAACTGGTCATCACGCAAAGTGAAATTTAGGGTCGCAGCTTTTTGAATAACAGCTGGTGTGACCAGTTTTACATTTTTTGATGTCCGCTTATGATTTTTGAGACCGTACAAGCTACAACACAATTTGAAAGGCATTTCTATTATGTATTATCTTTTCTAAATGTTATGTCTTCTAAATATTTTTGATTATACTTGCTATAAGGCAATCACATCAATATATATATATATATATATATATATATATATATATATATATATATATATATATATATATATATATATATATATATATATATATATACCTTTTAAATAGTTTTGACATAGGTAGAATCAGGTAAAATTAGGTAGGTACAATTTAATATATTTTGATTGGATGCAAGCATAATTTGTTCCGAAAACCGTTTGTGGGCGTCATTAGAAATTTAAAATGTTAAAATTATGAGTCTCTAATGAGATTTTAATTAGTAAAAAGGGACTGAATAGACATTAAACATTTTTCAGAACCTTTTAATAATTTAAATTCCTTTATTTTACCACTTAGCTTAAATTAATTTCTAATAAGTTTTTAACCATTTAACCGCACAGAAAATGGTTCAAATTTATTGCAGGTGTTAAAATATGAAATGTTTAATTTATTAGATTCACATTTAGTACAGGATTATTAACTTAATAAAAAAACACATGTGAATTTTTCATATACCAAACTTTAAAAAATCGTAAGAAAAAATCCATATTGAATTGCTGACTTTTTATTTCTCAATTTCATAGCTGCATATGTTTACTTTAAAATTTGTGAAAAACCAAAAGAAAAGCTACTTTTTGAGATATGAGCTTTGAAGTAAACCAAGGTTTTACGCGCCGCCTAGCGGAAAAGAGAAAAGTTATTAATTTTAAACTTACTTATTTCAATTATTCAATTATTTTCCTTTTTACTTGCAAAAATATACGTAAGTCGGATGAAATTTGTGGCACCTATTCACAAAACATTGACACCATTACCAAAACTACGTGAAAAAGCCTCAAAGTTCAACCGCGCATAACTCCGATTCAGAGTACACAAAAAATAAAAGCAGAAATAACTTTTTTCTTTTTGTCAATACCATCAATATATCAAAATTTCAGATTTTTAAAAAATAGTTGTTTTTTTTTTCGATGTACGTTTTCAAAATAATAGCCCTGCAATCCTTTGTTTTGGGAATATAATGCGAATATTTAGTAACCTTAAAGCTCGTTGTCACTAAGATAGTTTACAATCTGCTTGTTGGCGACCTTAAAAGATGGCGAGTTCGCTTGTTAGATAGTGTCCATGACACACAAAATAGTTTGCTTGCTCAAAAGTGAACTTGTTTACTTGGAAAATTATCTTACAAAGTTTGGTGATTCACACTAAAAAGTAAAATTTTACAATCATACTACTAGCAACTGCGATTATATACGGCTAGTTTACAAGCCAACAATCGCACAAGCCAGCGAGTAAAGTAGCCCGGCTTTCAACTTTTTCATGAGATTGTTTACAATCTGCTAGTTGGATAGTGAACATGTTGACACTGTGCGAGTTTGCAATCAGATTGTAAACTCGCTGGATAGTAGATTGTAAACTATCTTAGTGTCAACGAGGCTTTAGGCTATGTTTTTTTTGTGTTAAGGATAGAGACAACCGATACGCGTAGATGGATGGACATTTCCTGCCGATCGGGTAGAAAAACAAACTTTATTTTTTGAAAAAGATTAGATATTCTTGAGCCTTCGAGCTAAATTGTACAGATTATGTTTGACTTTTTAAAACAAAAAAAAAAGAATATTGTTATTGTTATTGCTAGCTATTAATTGAAAATAATATTTTAAAAAATCTAGTGATGTTTTCCATGATTTGATTTAAATTTAAAATAAAAACACAAATAATTGTAAAACTAAAAGCTATATTATCTTTGATTTGATATAAATAAAGAAAACGTAGATATATTTTGTAAAACAAAATAAAAGTCAAATAGAGTTGAAACTGTGATTTTTTAAAATGTAAAATTGCATTTGGAATTTATTGAAGGAAACGGTATAAAGTCGATGTAACAATGTGTGTAGTCACTGTTAATTGTGGATACTAAGACAAGATACTCTTTTCACGTTGGGATGAATTACATCAAAGGCAAACAAACTCAAGATTTTGAATTGGACAAGAGGATAAATACAAACGAAGTCAGCCAATTTAAGCTAAGTTTTTTTTGTTTGTTATATTATTACTTTTGTTGTTTTTTTACTTTTATGTATAAAATTTTTCTGACATTATGTAGATAGAGTGTTAGATTTTTTTGTGATAAATAATAATATCTCCGAATAGAACCCCTAAAACAGGTGTCTAAGAAGAGAAAAAGCATATTTTTTTTTACAAATTTACACTTATAAAATAACGTGCCATCATCAAGGAATATTTCCTGGCTAGGATTAAGGATGCTACCGTTGATTGAATAGTTCATCCGCCAGTATGCCTAAGATGTCACCTTGGCTAGTGACATCTCACTGCTCTTGCCAGTTGTATGTGGTATCACGGTAACTCATTTGTCAATAAAGAAAGTGTTTTTTTTTGTTTAAGCCTGCAGAAAATCTAAATGTCAAACTAAAAAGTTAAATTTAGTGTTTAGCGTTTATGTTTAGTTTAAAAATTGTTTTTATAAAAAACATATAACACATTATTTTTTATTAATAAATGCGGCATAAAAATTATAATATAAATATGTTTATCCATATAAATAAAACTTAATTAAAACTCCATATGGCTGGATTATTGGCAACTACATTGTTGTTTTGTTTCAGCAAATTTTTGTAAAAATTTGTTATTTACTTATTAATTTACTTTTATTTTCTCTATTCTATCATAAAATATTGGCCTATGTCATATTTTGTCAGTGATAGGATTTTTTGTTTAGTTATCCATTCTTTAACAAAAAATATAAAAAAAAAACAAAAAAAGAAAGATTTACGTCCATCAACACCTTTGAACGTATGTTGTTGTGGGACCTTGGTCTTGAAAGGTTTTTTTGTGTTATTGTGACACATATTGTAATTCCTACTACATAACACATTTTATTAAAAAAACAAAAAAAATATAAATAAAACCACACACTCTCTTTTCTCACTTTATTTATTTATTATTTCTCTAACAAGCAGCATAATTGATATTATTAATAATGAAATATTACGTTTATATTCATCGAATCTGACTAAATGTTAAAATAATAACAATAATTTATTAGTAATAATAACAATTGTTTTGCTGTCATTTAAACTGCTTACGTGTTTAATGTACATGTTTTGCAAAATATGAAAAGTAAGCTAATAATTTTATTGACCGAGCTCTAAAATATTAATAAAATTTGAAAATATTTTTTAGAGTGGAAGCCTTTTGACCGTTAAACAAATATGACCGAAAAATAGTAAACAAGTATCATTAAGTAAGGCTTAAGAAAAACGGACACTTCTAGTTACACTAAGGTAGAATAGTAGAGTAATAGTACATAGCTTCTATACTGTTACGATGTAAACAGATAGAATGATACTTTTTACTCTGGCATAAAATTCAATTTAGATATTACCATACCATATTCTATCGGTCAAAATTGTTCTGAGGGTTTAAACCACAGATAGTATAATAATACTACTGTGGTATAAACACCCGATGCATTAATTGTTTAATATATATGTAATTGAAAGCACTTTGCATTTTTTGGTACGAATTTTACATCCTTTTAAAATGATGACTCCGAAATTGGGAGCCCCAATACCTCGTAATATAGTATTTATAATTATTACTCGTATGGCTTTTATTATCCGATTGTCTATGTTTCACATTTTTGTTCAAATTAAAAAATAAATCTCTCATAAAACTTATTAACACTTTGTTAACAAAAAAAGAAACAAACCGTCTTAAAGTTTTATTTAAGTTTATAAATCAAGAAACATCCATTGTATTTCGTGATCATTCATGTAAAAATACCGCGAATAGCAAAAAACGAATAGAAGAATTTTAACGTTTATCAATCGATTTCGTTACACATTTTTGAGGAAACATGTTTGTTCTTGAATTGTGATTATTTATTTCAGTTCTTCTAAACATATATTCACACGGTATTTGTAAAGATTTTAAATAAATATAAGATTAAACGGATTTTAAATATTGATTTGTAACGAGATTAATAGATGCAAAAATAATTAAAGTTATATCAAATACTCCACAAATACAAGTCCTATATTTATCTCTGTATTGAGTATTGTTATAGAGTTTAAGGTTCCGTAACATTTTCTATTCCATTTCCCATTTTTGAAAAATATTTCACAAAGTTTATTTACATACAATAATTCTAAATATGGCGTCTTAGCTTAGTTCTGGTTTTTAGAAGAACCTGGTGGTTTTCGAATACCTCGCAAGAAACGTTAACTTAATAAATTTCATAAGCATTATCTTGCATAGTTTAACTATTTGCAGAAATTTGCAGTTAAAATTTTGAATTGTAAGACATCCTAAGAAAAAGAAAAAAAATATGTAATGGAAAATGACATAAAAACATTGCCTCAAGTATATGTTGCCAAAGATTTTAATCATTCACACAATCAAAAAGTGTCAAAATATTGAACGTTTCATAACAAAAAAAACCCAATATGACTTCTCTTGAATATCAGTTAACTTTCTATTGGTTACAAATAATTGATTAATTTATTTTTAAGGTTTCTTTTAATTAAAAATTACAAAATTTTGAGCAACAACAAGTTCCAACTCTTGAAGTTACTCATGTTTCTAAATATGTAGTAAAAAACCCATCTTACCATAACATAATCATGTTCAATCAAATTCATGCTTACAATATCTACAAAAAACAACTCAGACCGCAAATCATAGTGAATTATCATGTGTAGTGACTAGTGTCATACAGCCTTCAGCATACAAGTTCATCAAAAACAAATTACTATATCATTAAAACAAAAATATCAGCCGTGTTCGATTTGACTGAAACAACTGAAGTAACTGAAAAATTAAATGCAATTGTTGTTTTTTTTTCAGTTGTTTCAGTCAAATCGAACACACACTTAACACACCACTTTAATACCGATCGGTTTCAAGTTTGTTATATCATGTATTAACACGTTAAAACTGTTTACTTAAGTTAAGAAGAAGCAATTCATTTTTTTGACTTCACGTCAATTATGCTTTTTTGTAAGTTGTAATATGTTTTCTCTATTTATGTAACATATGGTAGCCTGATTAGTAGATCATCAGCTACCATTAGCCAAAGCAGTGAAGAGAGCATGCTCCCTTGCGATCCGTCTCTAAGTGCAGTAACAGTCATTTATTAATCACCTATAGAGTAGTCGTTATCCGCAATAATATACACATGAAGGGACCAATTTTTTTTATTTGTAAACTTTTGTTTTTTATTTTTGATCTACGGGTGTGACAACCCCGCGTACTCCAGTGCCTGCTATTGACATACGAGCTAACGTGAGATATCACATATCTTAGGGGTGCCTATCTTAGGGGTGTATTACCTATCTTAGGGGTGCTAGCGGATGAACTCTATTCAGTCAATGGTAGCACCCTCAATCTTAGCTATGGAGTATTGATGCCACTTTATTGCTTACTCAAAGAACCGAGCCTTCATATAATTCAATGCATGGGTTTTAATCATTAAGGAAGGGTGCCACAAACTGGATTATTGGCAACCAAATATTAGGTTTGTTCCTTCAAATTGTTAAAACAAATTTGCTGTTATTCCTTCCTGGGTAGGAGCTGCCAATATTAAACAACGGACCAATCTCAGGCTAGTATTAGCGAGCCAAGTCTTGGCTAGTTAGCTTTGGTTTCAATTTGGGCCAGTTGTAAATGCCAAGACTGAACCAAGTTTCTATGTTGATTATGTTACGCGTTATTAACCAGTCTACTGCATCGTAAACACGTGCAGGCCATATTATGTTTACCTTTATTTTCATATATGTTACACTTTTCACACGTTTAAACGAAGTCTGGATAAAGAATTGGCTTGGTAGACCTGGCCCAACTCTTACTTGTCACACTTGGCCCAAGCCTGGCTTGCTAGACTTGGCCTCAGGCAGTGCTGGATCACGGTATTTCAGCGCCGGGTGCAGATTCGGTAAATGGCGCCCTCAAACTTAAATATATTGTAAAAATATAATCAAAAAAATGCAGTAACTGTTTTAATACGAAGTGTTGTTTAATAGGAATTAGAATATGTGTCACTGTCACAGCAACACGTAGACAGCTTTTAAGATCTAGGTCCCACAACAACACGGGTTTTCAAGTATTCTCAAGTGTTGGACGCTTTTTATGATTGGATCAACATTTTCTTTTATGGTTTTCATCCGATTTTTGCTGAAAAAATAGAAAATACATAGTTTATTAAAACTATTTATATTGCAATCTATTTATAAATCGTAATTGCTTTAATGCTTTAAAAGATAATAAACTTAACTGATTTTGAATAATTTATCCATTTGTAGTTTACAATTATTTAACCAACTATCCATTTGACAGATAACATAAAAGATTTTTTCGATCTCGAAAAAATCGACATCCAAAATAAAAGAAACTTTTAACAATACTTTCGAATAGCAATTTCTTTAAATCTTTTATTTTTGATTTCTTTTACGTTTTTTATAAGATTTTTGTAAAAGAATAAAAGATTTTTCTTGAATTGGTCCCATTGTCTTTGGAAAATTTTGAACTGTTGCAATTATATATTGATTACACATTTACAAAAGTTTTCCCAAATTGATAGATTGTATTATTTGAGGAGTAAAAGTTGTTTGATAATTTTTGATTATAAATTATGTGTGGTGGTATTGTAGGTGTGAAGTTGCAGTTGTGAGAACGTTTATTTGCTCTTTATTGGATTTAATATGCGATTAAAAGAAGTTTTAACCAAATTTAACAAAACTGTTCCGAAATCGCATTGATAAAGTAGTTTCCGTTAATGCATTTAGTTTGGTTTGATAAATTTTTTGAATTATTTTGTTTCCACTTAAATGTTTTATTTAAACTAATCTCACACATCCAATTCTATTTGTACACAAAACTGTCTACCGAAATCTACATATTTCTAGCGGATATACGTTCCGTTTGGACTTTTTAAGTTTTTGACGTGCTTTGCATAGAAGCTGCTTTAGGGCAACTAAGATCTTCCAAACGAATGACGCTATTATAACTTCAATGGCAACATTAATACTTAGTTCATTGACGAAATATGGATGTTAGACGGTAGCTGTGTCTAGACTTCGATCTGTGAAAGTAACCAAACATTTTTTTAAATTATTCAAATATTATTAATTTTTTGCTTTGTTTTGTTTTTTTTAAGAATGCATAGTTAAGCCATAAAACTTACCACGTAATAAAATATGAAATAGGCCAATATTTCAGGATTAGATAAAGAAAATAAAAGGAAAAGCTGAAAAGCAAATTTTTAAAAACTTCCAGAAACAAAATTAAAATTGGGTTTCCAATAATCCATATGCGTTGATCATGTGACGCGCTGTTTTCTCACTGATTAAAGCCCAGATTTCTACTCAAAACTGAAAACAGTAGCAGTTTATGATCCTTAAACGCATGCGGAGGGATCGGTTTTTGTTGATTTTCTGAATTTATTTTTGATTTTTGATCTACGGGATCTTCGGTTTTGTGACAACTCTACGTTCTTCAGTCCCTGCTATTGTCATACGAGTACGATGTACAAAATTAAACGCTTTTTTAATTGAACAGTTTATAAGCAAAGATGTAGTAAATTAGCTTTTAATACTGTCATCAGTGATCTGCGTCAATAGAGTTTAAGAAAACTACTGTCAGTATACTGAAACATATACTGAAATATCAAAATCGCCATGATGATTCCAAATTTTCTGACATGTACTTGAAAAACAATGTCATTAACGACTATTCAGTATTTGAGCTATATTACATTTAAGCTGGTTAAGTTATTAAAATTTCGTATAAATAATTGTAGTTGCAGATAAAGTGGATGGATGCTGTTGTTGGTTCTGCATATAGCCGGATACTATCAATATGGTCGTACATTCAAAATTGCAACATATTATCACTCATTTAATAGTAGATTGTATTACTCGTGCTCCCTGCGGTCGTGCGGCAAACTAACTCTTGTTTGGAAAACGCATTCGCACTAGTAATACACACTATTTTTTGTAACAAGTGCGTAAAATTTATAAATATTTATTTAATTGCTCATTTAATCATTTATTTAACAAAGTTATAAACAAATTTAAGCTTTTTAAATAATTAAAGTGCGCCATCTTCGTTGTAATAGTTGTAAATTATACTAGCTCGAAAATATAAACATAAGAATCCAACTAAAACAACACATAGGAATCCAATAAGAGCTGTCAAAATTGTAAACTTTGAAAACCTAAATAAATTGTTTTTTCTTGCAATTCAAATGATGCAATGTGTTTAAGTTGTTTTTACTATATGATAAGTTATTTAAATTATTATTTTGATATTTTAGTGCCATAAAAATATTATATATAGTTAGATATATGGATAGATTTAACTACAAATCTCACATGCAGGTGGCGTTACGGTCCAGGCTTACAAAATATTTAGTGGTCATATGTACGGAAAAGTAGTTTTTTCTTTTATTCTATTCTAGTACAAAATTGAATATTTTTAACGCATGTGTTACAAAAAGCATATTATAGTGCAGTAATTAAACTGTTTCCGCTCTGAATTCTTTAAACTTGGCCGATTGACATGCAATTTGGTGAATAGTTACCCGACTATGTACCATTATGTAAGGGCTCAGATCTGGACCGGATACGGAATTTTTCCACCCAAATTTACCGCGAAAATCGATAAAGGGAGATATGAATACATTTTTCGTTAAAAAACGAGTAGTTTTTTACAGTTTTTCACACATAACTCAAAAACAATGTTCTATCGAAGAAAATGTAATGAACCAAAACTGAAACTTAGAAAAACAAACATATTGAGTTGTATGAGTATTGTAAGTTCAAAATTTAGATGGTTATGGCTCATTAAAGAAAATTAATTTTTTTTAACGACTTGGTTCGAAGTATTCAACTAATTTAATAACGGAAAAGCGAGGCATTTGTCGGACAAGATTTTATAACAGTTTGTAATTCTTAGAAAGACCTAAAAAATGAGTAGATGTTCAAATCGTTTGCATTAAAACTAAATTAGCTGCAACGTAAAAAACATGGGTTACTCAAATTTAAAAAAAAAATCGGCCAACAGAATTGATATTGACCGTTATTCCTTTACAAATAGCTGTATTTTAGTATTACTTATGTGATCTAGAAGCTTGGCCATTTTAGAAAAGGTGTTTTTTGAAAAAAGTGTGATTTATTTATTTAGCGTATGGTTTTTGTTGTGACACATTAAAAACAAAAATAAAAAAAAATAAAACTTAAAATAGATAGATTTTCCTATGAAATCTACATAAAACAAAACATGAATACACATTAAATGAGCTTACACAATCAATTTGATTACGCGTCTTCTAGTTAAAAAGTAAAAAGTAAAATATTAAAATATTTGAACATTGAGCAGTATATTTGAACATTAGATGTTTACATCGAGTAAGTCTATCCATGCTACTACATCGGAAGTTGCCAACTGGATGTCTAAGATGTCGCCATTGTATCGTTGAAGTAGACACACATTTGCAATGTGTTTTATGGTTTGTTGTGGAGCTCCGCAGTCACATTGAGGGGACTCTGAGACTCCCCACTTGTAGAAAGAGTCAGCACAACGTCCATGATTCGTTCTTATTTGGTTTAGTGTAGTTCAGGTATTACGTGGCAGATCGAAACCAGGTTGGGCAGAAGTCGGGTTATTAATAGAAACACCAGGAGTGTTGTAATCATTCCAGGAGGTCTCCCAGGCATCCAAGATATTAAAATTAGTTGCCAGCAGTTTGCTGGCAGTTTTATGTGGAGGCTTTCTTGACTTCAATCGACAACTAGTGTGGTCACCGTAATATTCGTGCAAGGGTAACGTGATGTTGTTGAATATACTATAAGAATACACTATAAGCTAACCATATTTATTTTTTCTACATAGTGTGTTTATGTCGGATAACTGATATATGGTATGATGATAGTTGTATTAAATGTGCGAACAAAAAATACATAGGCTTATTACTAAAATATGCGCCTATTTCAAAATTTATATTAAAATGCGTTATATCGTAAAACTGGATTTAGAATGTTCGATTACAGAAAAACAACCAGTTAGTTCAATAGCATCTTTATAGGCTTAAAACATTTGAAATTTCGTTGAAAGCGTCATAGAAAATTCTGCAAATTTCAATCAGTTATTTATTTGCTCTTTATACAATTTCATAACAAGTTTCAATTTTATTTACTCTTTTTTTAACATTGAAATTTGAACTTTTAATGATTGCAAAAAATTTAATTAAACTATTTATATGCAAATTTAAATAGTTGAGTTGCGAATCTAAACAAGAAATTCAAAATTTAGGCTTAAAAACAAAACAAATGTTTTAATCTAAAATCAAGCAGAAAAATTAAATATTTAAGAAGAAATACAAAAATATTTTGTTTTATATACATACTAATAAGTTTGGCTCAGTCAGATACTTATTTTTGATTATACAAAGAATTATTATCAATGAAGAATCTACCTGAGATCATCACAAAAAATTTTTGTCAATTTTGGTTTTTGCGGGCGATATTTTCTTTGATGTAACATATACTTTGTTTCTCTATGGTTAAATTATTATCCAGATTCATTATGTAATGATTTAAAAATTGCCTATAAAAATAATATCATTGTGCCGAATCTATTATTATTATGTTGTTGAATATACTATAAGAATACACTATAAGCTAACCATATTTATTTTTTCTACATAGTGTGTTTATGTCGGATAACTGATATATGGTATGATGATAGTTGTATTAAATGTGCGAACAAAAAATACATAGGCTTATTACTAAAATATGCGCCTATTTCAAAATTTATATTAAAATGCGTTATATCGTAAAACTGGATTTAGAATGTTCGATTACAGAAAAACAACCAGTTAGTTCAATAGCATCTTTATAGGCTTAAAACATTTGAAATTTCGTTGAAAGCGTCATAGAAAATTCTGCAAATTTCAATCAGTTATTTATTTGCTCTTTATACAATTTCATAACAAGTTTCAATTTTATTTACTCTTTTTTTAACATTGAAATTTGAACTTTTAATGATTGCAAAAAATTTAATTAAACTATTTATATGCAAATTTAAATAGTTGAGTTGCGAATCTAAACAAGAAATTCAAAATTTAGGCTTAAAAACAAAACAAATGTTTTAATCTAAAATCAAGCAGAAAAATTAAATATTTAAGAAGAAATACAAAAATATTTTGTTTTATATACATACTAATAAGTTTGGCTCAGTCAGATACTTATTTTTGATTATACAAAGAATTATTATCAATGAAGAATCTACCTGAGATCATCACAAAAAATTTTTGTCAATTTTGGTTTTTGCGGGCGATATTTTCTTTGATGTAACATATACTTTGTTTCTCTATGGTTAAATTATTATCCAGATTCATTATGTAATGATTTAAAAATTGCCTATAAAAATAATATCATTGTGCCGAATCTATTATTATTATGTTGTTGAATATACTATAAGAATACACTATAAGCTAACCATATTTATTTTTTCTACATAGTGTGTTTATGTCGGATAACTGATATATGGTATGATGATAGTTGTATTAAATGTGCGAACAAAAAATACATAGGCTTATTACTAAAATATGCGCCTATTTCAAAATTTATATTAAAATGCGTTATATCGTAAAACTGGATTTAGAATGTTCGATTACAGAAAAACAACCAGTTAGTTCAATAGCATCTTTATAGGCTTAAAACATTTGAAATTTCGTTGAAAGCGTCATAGAAAATTCTGCAAATTTCAATCAGTTATTTATTTGCTCTTTATACAATTTCATAACAAGTTTCAATTTTATTTACTCTTTTTTTAACATTGAAATTTGAACTTTTAATGATTGCAAAAAATTTAATTAAACTATTTATATGCAAATTTAAATAGTTGAGTTGCGAATCTAAACAAGAAATTCAAAATTTAGGCTTAAAAACAAAACAAATGTTTTAATCTAAAATCAAGCAGAAAAATTAAATATTTAAGAAGAAATACAAAAATATTTTGTTTTATATACATACTAATAAGTTTGGCTCAGTCAGATACTTATTTTTGATTATACAAAGAATTATTATCAATGAAGAATCTACCTGAGATCATCACAAAAAATTTTTGTCAATTTTGGTTTTTGCGGGCGATATTTTCTTTGATGTAACATATACTTTGTTTCTCTATGGTTAAATTATTATCCAGATTCATTATGTAATGATTTAAAAATTGCCTATAAAAATAATATCATTGTGCCGAATCTATTATTATTATTATGAACAGTAAATTGTGAGAAATGAACCGTTTGCGGCCTTATCCTATAATCTTTAATCTATGTTCAAATGAAAATATCTATTTCTATGGTCTAATAATTCATAGGATTTTACGTTTGTATAAAGATAACTTGAATAAAATATATCTCAAAGCCAATTGATTTACGAAGGTTTCTTAATGCCTCACCAGAGCTTGACACACTTAAAAACTTAACCTTACACTGTTATCCCATTTTGTGCTATTTTAAAATACTTTTCACTATACAGTCAACCCTCGCTTAACGAACACCACTCATAACCAGTAATTCGCATAACGAGTAAAATAAACAGTAAAACAGTGACTCGCCTAACGAGCATAGTTTCGCATAACGAGGGAAAATTTCAGTTTGTAAAAAAAATTACATAACAAAATTATAACTATTGTTTAAAAACATAACAATTAAAAAAACTTTTTAAAGAGAACTTAGAATAAAAGCATAGTAGATTCTTGTATGAGTTTAGAATGATGGCAATTCTTCACGAGGATGAAGTTTTCCGGAACGAGCGCAGCGAGTGGAGCGAATAATCCGAGTGAAGAATTGCCATCATCCTATGCAAATACAAGATGCTATTTTATCCACGACTGCAAAATATTTCGATTAATTTTAAGTTTGCCTTCTAAAGTTTTAATCACCATATTGAAATACATCAAAGATAGCATAGAAAAACAAACAAACAAAACAACAACGGAAAATTTTTTAATTTTTTATTTTATCCTAGGTCATTCAATAAGTCCGTAGGATGACACATAGATGGCGTTACTAGAATTTTTTCCATATGATTTTTATTTAGTACTAACCTTCAAACGATACGTGTATAAATTTGACAGCAATCTGACTATTTATTCGTGAGTTATAGCATTTTGTGTGAAGCAACTTTTGTTTTTGAAAAAAAATGGAAAAAAGTGAATTTCGAATTTTAATAAAGCATTGCTTTTTGATGAAAAAAAATACAGTGGAAACCAAACAATGGCTTGATGAACATTATCCAAACTCTGCTCCATCGAGACAAATGGTAGAGAAGTGGATGGCTGAATTTAAATGTGGTCGTACCAGCACAAAAGATGCAGAGCGCAGTGGACGCCCAAATGAGGCTGTTATTCCAGAAAACATAAAAAAAATCCACAAATTGGTTATGAACGATCGCAAATTGAAGGTGCACGAAATAGCTGACATTGTAAAGGTAGCAGATGGTAGTGTTTTTACCATTTTACATGAACATTTGGGTATGCGAAAGCTCTGTGCAAATTGGGTGCCGCGTGAGCTCACAGTCGACCAAAAACAACAACGAATCGATGCTTCGGAGGAGTCTTTGGCACTGTTAAACCGTAATAAAAGGGAATTCTATCGTAGATATGTGACAATGGATGAGACATGGCTTCACAATTACACACCAGAATCCAAAAGACAGTCAGCTGAGTGGACAGCAGTCGACGAACCGAATCCAAAGCGAGCAAAGACGCAACAGTCGGCCGGTAAGGTGATGGCGTCTGTATTTTGGGATACGAACGGAATAATATTCATCGACTATCTCCAAAAAGGAACCACCATCAACAGCGAGTATTACTGTGAACTTTTGGATCGATTGAATGCTGAAATCGCAAAGAAACGGCCACATTTGCAAAAGAAAAAAGTGTTGTTTCACCAAGATAATGCACCGTGTCACAGATCGATGAAAACGATGGCAAAATTGAATGAATTGGGCTTTGAATTGCTTACCCACCCACCATATTCTCCAGATTTGGCCTCCAGCGACTTTTTCCTGTTTTCAGATCTCAAGAGAATGCTTGCTGGAAAGAAATTTAAGTCCAATGATGAAGTAATCGCTGAAACTGAGGCCTATTTTGACGAGAAAGAGAAATCGTACTATAAAAGTGGTATAGAAAAGTTGGAAAATCGCTATACTCGTTGTATCGCCCTCGAAGGCAACTATGTTGAATAAAAAAATCGAGTTTTGTCAAAATGTTGTTTTTTTCTTACTTATCCTACGGACTTATTGAACGACCTGTTATTGTTCTCGTTTTAACCTTTTGCTATTACTATGCCAACAAATTTTAAGTTTTTGTATTGTTTTTATATTAGGAGAATATTTTATCCACGACTACTAAAGAATAAATGCTTTCCATGCGTATGTCTTCCATTGTAATTGTATTCATTCCACAACTAGTGAATTTGATTAAAATTCTTTAACAGTTCTATAGTTTATTAAATATTCCCCTAACAAATTAAACAACATACTTGTTTTGTTTTTCGCTATCTTTGATGTTTTTATTTCAATAGGGCGATACAAATTTTTGCGTGAAAACGAAATTAAACGAAATATTTTACAGTCGTGGATAAAATAGCATCTTGTATTCGCTTAGGATGATGACAATTCTTCACTCGGATGATTCCCTCCACTCGCTACGCTCGTTTCGGGAAACTTCATCCTCGTGAAGAATTGCCTTCATTTTAAGCTCATACAAGAATCTACTATCATAAACTAAAAAATTGTTGTAGAATATAACGATTGCGTCACATTCTTCTTCAAGTGATAGTATGTATAAAATTACAATGAAAGACATACACATGGAAAGCATATATTCTTTAGTAGTCGTGGATAAAAATATTTTCACTGATCTCGTAAAAAATAAGCCAGGAAAGTCAATGGCCGAAGAAGAAGCATTTTGAGTTGTATTTACAGCAAAAAAGTTGTGAAGGAGAGTTTGTTAGAGAAGGCGGTGGAAGTAACAACAAAAAACAATATTCTGACGCAATAAGAGAAATGCTGAAGTATTTTTGCGGAAAGAAATGGTAGCAATATATATTGAGAAGCACCACCATATAGGAAGTGGCTATGCGTGCTACAAATTTTATTTAATGATAATGCGGTATCGCAATTTCACTAAATCTTGAAGCATCTGAAAAAACAATGTCTCTAAACATCTTTCTCGAACTTATTATAAGAGTACATACTAGAACACAAAAGTAAAAGTTAGTAAGTTTTTAAATAAGTTGTTAGAAAATAAATAGTTATTTATTATACAAGGGAAAAAAGTAGTAGATTTTAGCTCGAGGTTGTGTTGTCTCCCGACGCGAAGCGGAGGGAGACAAAAAACCGAGAGCTAAAATCTACAATTTTTCCCGTGTATAATACACTATTTTTTTCTGTGACTGGATAAATATTAATATAATTATTGAAAAAATAATATTAAACAAATGTTACAATATGTATATTAACCACACCATACGAATTTTTCTTGAATAAAAACTTAAAATTAAGTTTCATTTTATTTGTCAAAACCAGTTATTAACATCAAGAAGAAAACGGTATAACTTTTCATTAACATAGTCATAAATGTTCATAAATATTCATAATATTCATCATTTATGTGTATATATGTATTTATATATATATTTTTTTCTGTGACGGGAAAAAAGTTTAACATTTTACTTCTGCTGACAGGTGCAAAAATGCTACTTTTCATAAAATACTTTTTTCCCCGGGAAAAAAGTATGTACTTTTTTCCCGGATGGATAAAAATATATATATAAATACATATATACACATAAATGATGAATATTATGAATATTTATGAACATTTATGACTATGTTAATGAAAAGTTATACCGTTTTCTTCTTGATGTTAATAACTGGTTTTGACAAATAAAATGAAACTTAATTTTAAGTTTTTATTCAAGAAAAATTCGTATGGTGTGGTGAATATACATATTGTAATATTTGTTTAATATTATTTTTTCAATAATTATATTATAATTTATCCAGTCACAGAAAAAAATAGTGTATTATACACGGGAAAAATTGTAGATTTTAGCTCTCGGTTTTTTGTCTCCCTCCGCTTCGCGTCGGGAGACAACACAACCTCGAGCTAAAATCTACTACTTTTTTCCCTTGTATAATAAATAACTATTTATCTATCCGGGAAAAAAGTATTTTATGAAAAGTAGCATTTTTGCACCTGTCAGCAGAAGCAAAATGTTAAACTTTTTTCCCGTCAAAGAAAAAACATTTTTATTTATTTTATTTTTATTTTATTTATTGATTTAAATTTAATAATTGATTAATTATCTCGGAATGGAACGTATTATCGTATTTTACATTAATTCAAATGGAAAACGTACGAGGAAGATTTTGCAACGAATTATGCTCGTTATGCGAGGTTTCACTGTATATCACAACAAAACGTTTTGTTCTGCATCTTAGAATAGTTTTAGAATCAACATACGTGATGTGATCAACATACGTGAAAAGTTTTTCTGAAAACTTTTAATGGCTTATTCACCATCAGAGCTTCACCATCAGAACGTGACCCGTTCAAGATCGGACCGTGAGGGTATTTTAGGTTTTTGAGGTTTTCATTGCACTAATTTTTCACTCCATACCAATTGCTCCACGTTTGTAAGTCGTATATTCGTCCCTGTATGGAGTACTGTCAAGTTTGGGGTGCTGCTCCTGTTTCCATCTTGGCCCTCTTGGACTCTATTCAAAAGCGAGCTATACGAATTGTGGTTGATCGAGCTTTGACATCAAAACCTGATTCCCTACAACATCGCCGCACTGTTGCTGACCTCGTTGTTTTTTACAAATATCGTCATCAACAGTGCTCAGATGAAATCAGCAGCATCATGCCTCTAACTTATTCTTACCTCTGTGTCACTCGGCAATCGGCTAGCGCAACCAGTCAAACGGTTGAGATCCCGCGCTGTCATACTGGCAGATCGCAGAAAGTTTTCTTTGTCCGAACTGCGTACAAATGGAACAGTTTGCCGGAATCCATAGTCTCAGGTGGTTTCAATCCATAGAGGTTTAAAAAAAGCGTTCATCAACACCTTAGAGCGCAAGTTGTTGTGGGACCTACGTCTTAAAAGGCATTTATGTGTTGTTGTGACACATATTGTAAACGCTATAACACAACACTTTTTATGTAAAAAGAAAATACTAGATGTAAAAATAAACAAAAAATTGAGAAGGAATATATTAAAAATGATGACAAAACAGCAATTATTTGTTATTTTGCCTGCTAAAGAAAAGCCGTCTACCTTGATTGAAATTGAAATCGAATACCACTGGGTCCCTAGGCCGGCGCCGATTTCATGTGATGATTACCACATATTTTATACTTCGTGAGGCGCCTGTCCTTGGCGAGCCCGAAAACATTTGTTCGGCGATTTTTCTCACATAGGCCGCTTTTGCGTTCGGCAAGCTCCGAAACATGCCGATTGCCCGCGATCTTGTAAATTTGCTACCACATTTTTTTTTTAACTGTGGGGGTTGGAAATTTGGAAATTTGTGTCTACTATTGTCGAGTCCGACAACTGAAATTTTGGATGTTTGGGTTGTCGGACCAGACAATAGCAGACAAATTTTTGTCGCACACCCCTAACCCCCATGAACTAAAGTCGAGTTAAGAGAGTTTTGCCGAAAACTTTTTCTAACACACTTCTACGCATGAAATATTTATTATGAAAATATTTACATACGAGTTTCTGATCAAAAACTGCGTTTTATTATAACCAATCCACGCCCATAATTAAAATAAATCAAACATTTGTATTCTAACAGAAAACTAATAAAAAGCTTGATGACAAAAATCAAAACAATCATATCGTTCTCTATCATACCTGCACTACGATAATGCGTTTAACTTAAGATGTTTAATATTCAAGAGTTCTACGAAATCATAAAAGTGCGTAATGCTTTCGTAAACAACATTCGAATAATAATGGAAATATTGTGTGTGAATATACGAAAATGAGCTATAGTATCAACTTAGTTTTGCGACGGGTGTTGATTAGGCCTAATACTTGAACTGCTTGATTTTAAATCGGGTTCATATTACGATCAGGTCGTATAGGCCGGAGGGCATCATATTAAAGGATGCTAGCTCAGAGTTCTACAAAAAAATATGTAATAAAATATGTAGTAACAAATCTTTTTTGTTACGCGAAATAAAAGTTTTGTAAATATTTTGTTTAAATCTCGAAACGAAATGTACATCGTTTTCTTAGTGCATTTGTCCTATTAAAAACAAATTTGCGTTAAATTAAATTAAACAAATAGGGTCGTATCTGAGTTTCTAATTGTTAAATTACATCATGAAACTATTAATAAAACAGGAATGGATCAATTAATGGTGAGAATGTGATAGTCAGTGCCGTCCCAATGTATTTTGGGGCCCCTGGCCCACTATTTCTAGGGGGCCTTTTCGAAAATTAACAATAAGACTGCGTTCCAATTGATGCTTAATTGTACTAAACGTGCTAAATCAATTTAGTCAACTATTTTATTTGACCAAATTATATTTTGTTTCTAAATAATTTGGAAGAAATTCATACGTTAAACAATATATGACAACTTGATTATATTAATTTGAATTAAAATTCGATAATTTTGTAAAACTAAATTTAGATTTAGCAGTTTCGTACAATTTAGCAGCTAATTGGAACCCAGTCTAAATTAAATTAAAAAGCATAATTACTTACGGGTTTTTGAGGTTTATTATAATGTTTATTTTATTTAAATATTTTTTCTTCTCACTTTTTTGTCAACAAATTTATCTACAACATCTTCAAATTCTATAGATTTTAATAAATCACTTTCTATGCACATCGACGCAAGGGAATTCAGTCGCTCCTGCGGCATGCTGTTTCGCAAATCATTTTTTATGTATTTCATCGCCTAAAAAGACTGTTCTCCTGAACAATTAGTGACCTTAATGGTTAAAAAAATTTTGAATGCTCTTTCTATGTTTGGAAACATATTAATTAAATTCTTTTGAATAATAAGTGTTATCTTCAATAAGAGATATAACGGTAAATATTTTCTAATATATTCAATATTCAAAAATTTTCTGATATAAATTATAATGTCTTTTTGTGATTATTTAATAGCTATTTATGAAACAAGTTGCTAAATTAGGTTGTTTTATGCACGAGATGTGAAATTGGCAACCGAGGCGAAGCCGAGACAATACATCGAGTGCTTAAAACTACTAATTTAGCAACGTGTTTCATACAAGATTTTTTGTAACGAAGTTGCAAAATTAAACTTTTATAAAAAATACAACTAAGTATTTGTATCTAGTACGTTTTGAGCAAACCAATTTGATCTTATAAGGAGTATGTAGCCTTAGTTTTCTTTTAGTTTTCATACTGCCAATTGTGAAAAATATCAAGATGAGTTCAAGTGATGATGATTTTGTATCGTCAGATATAGAAAAAGCAGCAAATGAAGCTATTTCTACAATCGTACCGGAAAAATTGGCAAAATTGGCGTACGAAACTTCATACAAAAATTTTGATGAGTGGTTCAAAGAATCAAAAACTACAACAATCAATGACATGGTCATGCTGGCCTATTTTGTAAGAAAACTAGGATCCATGAAACCTTCAACATCGTGGTGCGAGTACTCTAAACTAAGAACTATGGTTTATTTGAACGCCAGCGTGGATATGAAATCATTCACGAATTTGATAGCTTTATTTAAGCATTACTCTAGTAAATTTGGTCAGATTCATTAAAGTACTAATTGTAGTTGTTTAATAGTTTATTAAAGCATTAATAATAATGGTTTAATGATTCATTAAAGTACTTATACTTTAATGTATCATTAAACCATTATTATTAATGCTTTAATAAAATATTAAACAACTACAATTAGTACTTTAGTGAATCTGACCAATGTACTAGATTAATGCTTAAATAAAGCTCATTTAATTACTAAAATGACGCACGAAAAAGCGTAGATTTTGCAACTTAGTTACAAAAAAAGAATTTTTGAAATTGGCATGGGCCTAGTAAAAAAATTGCATTGTTGTTTTTTAAATTTATTATTTGAAGTGTTCATTTTCATATTTTTATGAGTGTTTTATGGTGGGCCCCGGCCCAGGGCCGGGTGGGCCGTACCGTAGTAACGGCACTGGTGATAGTGGTTTGTTCATTCATAGTTTCATATGAAAACTTCATAATATCCAATTTCTTTCATTTGCTGTGTGTGCAAAGGTTATCCATAGAAATATTTTAATTTGATACGACCACTGAATTCGGCAGAGCAGAATCTATACTTGATTGCTTTTCCGATAAACATTCTTTGCAATGTGCATGGTGCACGAGTCTATGCACATTCGTGCAATTTTTTATTTGACTAATTTTTAAGTTTTCTTTTTTAATATTCTAATGTATGTTTTAAATTAAGATGAAGTTTAAAAGTATTTGAGAGCTAGGTATGATAATCTGTTTTGATTTAACATTTTTAAATTATATAAACATGCATACATGAAGGCATAGAACTTTTAGGCATAAATACAAAAATATGTGATGTATGACTTTTATGACTAGGATCTACTAATACGTTATGGATATTTCCTAGACTAATATTTTTGGTAACGTCATTGACTGACTAATGAAGATTGTGGTCGTATTTTGGAGTTGTAATATGAAAGTATATATGTGTGATTGCATTTGTAAATGAGACCATTTTTGAATACAATTTAAATAAAAAAAAAAATCTGAAATCAAAAATTTTTAATTTTTTACTTACATGGGTAGTTCTACAAACATAGGAATTTTGGACGGCTCTGCTTATTTCGTATATTAATATGAAAAAACAAATTTTTTTCAAATGAAATTTGTAAACCCTAACTATGTCTAGCTGGTCACCCAAAATAAACCCGTTTCGAAATATATTTCTTACAAAAAAAATTATTCAAAACGTCAAATTCTCAGTCCCCTGGGGTGTCCCACCTTCAAAGTCGAAGCTGGTAAACTAAATAATCAATGATTCTAGGTGTGTAGTGACAAATTTACACTGTAGTAATAATTTTGATTAATGATGCTTTAATAATGTGTAAATAATCATAACATTACTCTATATTTCATATAAGATATATCATATTAAAGTTTGTCTCACGAATTTGTTATTATTCTCCTGCTCAATCAAAACACATTGAATATATTGGAAATTCATATTTTTATCAAGTTATCGCTCGTCACAGGAATTAATTTTAGTTCAATAAATATAATATTGCAAGTGTTTTACTTAGTCCGAGGTTTTATCAATCAAAACAGTCATCATTACTTGCAAGATCGTGTGTTGCCCAGTCAAATTATCAGTCCCCTGGCAAGGATTTTCGTAAAAAGTATTTTGATTACAGGTAATTTTGTAGTTTTATACGTCGTGATCGTGAATATGTATTGCCTTGGTATAGAATCCGTTTATTTTTTTTTAGACGTAATTTTGTCATTTTTAAGCGAAATACTGATACATAGATAAATTCTCAGTCCCCTGGTCTCTTAGTGACTTAAATATTTGGGATTTTGACTTAAATAAATGTTAATTTCGTATTCTGAGATAATATTGAGATTATTTTGAGTTAATTTAGGAGTAAGAAGGATTTTTTTTATTGTGACTCTTGTATTTTTTTTTTTTTTTTGACTGGCCACATCCCGAAAAGTTGAGAGAACGTCATCAACTTTAACTAAAACTACTTGCCAGAACTTATTCGCAAAAATCATGTCGTGCTGTAATTAGCTCCATTTTCTTTCTTCGTGTGTAGAGCTGCCCACATATAAAAAGTAATATAAGTTTTCCTCAATTTTTTTAGTATTATAAAAAATAAATTTAACTACTGGTAAACCGATTAAAAAAGGACAAACAAAATTTATTGAATAAATATAGTAATTATTATGAATCACTAAAATTAAATATTCAAAGTGCCCGTTCGATTTTGTGATTGTTCTCATTAACCTTCATAAAAACATTTCTTTTACACAAAATTTTAGATGAATATAAAACAAAATTCATCAAATTAATATTACGAAAGTCATATCATCTCATAAAAAGTTTAAGTCACTTTAGAAAGTCTTAAACTTCTTTTGCACTCTCCTTTTTTTTATTCTAAAATATGTCAGTCAGATTGGAAGAATTTACAAAATAGGCACCAAAAAAATATCTATCGACTATTAACCCGTAAAACAATTCTTAAAATATTCTTTGAAATGTGCATGGATTGTGCATGTCATAAAATCCTCGAGCACAAAATTGTGCATAAAACATGTCATGCACCATACCGTGCACATGTCGTAAAATACCTTAGTTTATATGTTCATACAAACGTTAGCCGTTTCTCGTTATGTTTCACGAATAATAAAAAACCAAGCGAAACGAAATGTATTAAATGATAAGAATAAAAAACTATTATTATTCTTATCATTAAATACATTTCATTTCGTTTCGTTTTTTATTATTCGTGAAACATGCGGTGAAACAGCGGAAACAGTGGCGAACCACAAACGACTCCAAAGCTTGGATTGACATCTAATAAGGTGATGCTGTGTGTATGCCCAACTAGCAAACTTACTTCTCAATTTTGAGTTATACCAGATTTAGCTTAAATAAAGCTTCGCTAAAGCTTCTAAGTGGAAGCTAGTTATATATTACTTCTTTAAAGTTTCGATACAACTTCCACAGAGAAGTATGCCCCACCACCGGAATGAAAGCTTCTAAAATACTTCTATATTTAATACTAGAAGCTTTAACGAAACTTATCTACACAACACTAAATAATGCTTCCGAAAAAAGGTTATAGAAGTTATATCTGTCATTAGGATTGTAGTTGTTTCGGTTGCAGCTGTTTACAGATCTTATAGACGCACAGCTGTCATAGTCTAAAAATTATGTTAATAATAGGTCAAACTGACGGATGCTTCTATATTATTTCAACTAGAGGAGCTTATATGAAATTGAAATCGTTTCGTTTTTGTTATATTTCATGGGTTAGCTGGATTGTTTTATCTAATATTGTTTTATCAATAATATTCATTTATCAATAAATATCAGTAATATTTGTTTTATCAATAATATTATTATTAGTCCAAATTAATTTGGAATTTTATTAGGTTGAAATGGATTAGGTTTAGTTGCTTATTGTTTAGTTATTTATTTTCAAAATGCAAAGTCTTTGAATGCAGGAATATTAACTGCATTATCTAATCGTATTGGAGATGTTGCTATTTTATTATCTTAACAAATATTATTCAAATAATGGTGTAGGTATGCTAAAAGTTAATGAATGAAAAAAATATAACCCCTTAATGTTGCTATACCTAAAACCTTTGAATTAATAAAACAAATAGAAATAAGATATGTCAATACTCTTTTACGTCTATTAAAAAGAAACAAAATCTTTTAAGGACGTAAATGTCAGATTATGATTTCATCGTTAAAAAAACCCATTGAAGTTACATGCCACATACCTTTTCCATAAAAAGTAAACCCCTGATTTATACTATATTTTCTACATCTAAATTAAAAAACTAAGTTCTATGGAAGTTTTATGGAAGTCTTATAGAAGCTATTGTTATTGTAACAACTATCAAAGATATCTATTGTTTCTTAACATTTAAATTAGCCGATTGGATAGCGTGTGGGACCAACGATCGAAGGACCAGAGTTCGGAACATGATGCGACCGTAAACAAAAACTTAAATTTAAACACTATATAATAGAATAGCAATAACAATAATAACGTTATAAAAGTGTAAAAATTAAAAAAACATCGTAATATAGTATTTCTGTCACATTTTTTAATAGCTAAAATACTTCTAAGGATTGCTTAAAACAAACTATTAGATGCACTTTACCGAAGCTATAACTTGTGAAACCATAAATTCTATTCAGCTTGCATAACTGATTAGAAAAGACCATACCGAAGTTATTTCGGAAGTCTTTTACAAGTTATAGCTTCGTTAAAGGCGGGGAAAGTTCTCCAAATGGCCTTTATCGAAACCGCTTAGAAGTTTTAAAGAAACTATTAAGAAACTAAGAAACCCGTTATCCTAAATTTTACCAAAATTCACAATCTCTTAACCAAATCGCCAAGAGTGTATAAACTTAGTCGCTTAGTGCTGTTTATTTAATATTTCGAAATAGAAATATTAATTAAATAGCAACATTACGATTGTTCAGCAATTCTGCAAAATCGCATAATTGTTGTACAATGCAAATGTAAATGAACGATGGGTTTTTCACCTTTGATTGTTTTGTAGGGGAATTGATTAATACTTTAATTTAATTTGATTGGCTTAACGATTTTTAAAACATATAAATAAATAACGGTTCATTACGCTCCCTTCCAAAAATATAACAAATGTAGAGTTTATAGATTATTTTTGTAGATTGATTATGATATGATTTTTAAAAAAGAGTTGTGTTGAGTTGTGAAAAAAGTACGACAGAGAGTACAGGTGAATCTTGATACTAAATTTATAATAATTGTAATAGCAAAAATAATTACCAACAATAATAAAATAAATAAAATTTAAAAGTGAAAACAATTTAATATACTAAATACTGTGTTTTTCTTCAGTAAATGTTTCAAATGCTATAGTTAATAGAACAGTTCGTTTAATTAAATTTGTTTGTGGACTCCTACAGTAGTTAGGTACCACACTATGAAGGTGGGGAAGCTAGTTTCGGTAAGACTGTATAGTGTTTTAAAAGAAGTTAAAATACTAGTTGGGTGGTGGGATTCAAATTGTCAGACCATACATATATTTGATGACCAGCCAAAATATGGCTGCTTTTGTTTGGAAAGATACGACATACGGCATATAGTCCAGATCTTGCCCCATATTACTTCCATTTATTCCTGTATGTGTAAAACTCCTTTAACAAAAGAATTTGCTGACAGAAGAGTCATCGAAAATCACTTGGTCAAGTTTTTTGCAGATAAACTACAGCAGCTTTCTACACCAATGAACCTATGAAACTATAACCTATAAAATGGCACAATGCTGTAGATAATAATACATATTTACTTGCTAAAATTAATATGAAAGAACTTGATTTCAAAACCACAACGAGTTAAACATCAGCTAATCCTCTGAACAAGAGAACAATCCTCCTTTTATGGTAAAAAAAATTTCAAAATACTTGGCTTAAAGTGGGTAATAAAAATTTGCCACAATTTTTATAAATTTTGTATTTTTGCTTCGTGCTGGAAGTAGGAAGTAGATGTCCAGTCCGTCTCCATAAAAGGAACGAAATGTGATATTTAAAATTACAGACTAATTGCGTCTTACTCCTAATCCTATCTAAATTTTATGAGCATTATATTAATTTACCTATATCAACGTTTTAACACATAATACGATTTTCGAAATAAAACATCATCAACCGATCCATTGAACTATGGAGCCCATTGTTGGAGCAGCTTACTTGAAAAAGGCCGTGAAACGGACGTTATTGCATTAGACATCCTTCAGAATTTGATAGAATCCTACATAAGTTACAAGCGTACGGTTTCGCCGAGGCGTCTGAGTCTAAACCAACTAACGCTGATGCATCCAAAGTGTCAGTTTTCTGCCCACTCTTGTGTTAATTAATATCAACGAACTGTTAAAAATCCCCAGCTACTCAATTTGTGCTCTATTGCTTGTGTATAGTGGCATATAGACCTGAGCATAGTGTTTATATAGGCCTGAGCAATTTTTAAGGTGACACCATTCTTTACAGCGGTTGCACTGGACGGATGTTGTGTTAGTTCTTAGAATTTGTTTACATAAAGCACAGTGCCATATTTTTGCTTTAAGTTGGTCCTGGATTTGTTTCGATGCCATTCATTATGAGAAGAATCTGAAGCAGTGAGGCCAGCAAAAGCTGCTTCCTTAATCAAAAAACGGAATGGCGGAGATTGCACTTTTCATCGAAATTGTTGTGATGGTCCCTGGTCGAAATTTTTTTCGAGTACTTCTGTGGCGTAAGCCCGGCCATCTGAGAAGACCACAGGTCTGCAGAAGAAAACCAACTGCACCGTAGCACTAGATGCATTCTAGCGCAACTTAGATACGGCTGGTCGAAAATTTAACAACTACATGAACAGAATTGACCTTCAAATTATTGACAAGTATCCAGCATCTGAAGACACACAACATGATGTTGACCAGCTATTTGCATATCCAAAGAACGGGACGAATTTGACGAAGAAAGATCTGTGGATCCTTAGGGCAGTAGCAGAGTTTCTGAAACTGGAAACGGAATCGAACGAGCACTCAAGCACTTAAGCAACGTCGCTACAACAACAACAACACCAGTTAACCAATAAATAATTTTACAAATTACAAATGATAGTATAAAAAAATTAAATTTCTAAACGAAAATATGCCGTCCAGAGAGATGTCACATAAATGTAAACGACGAGCTAAAAACGCAATGATTGTAGTGGCCAACATGTGTTCAATTTTAATTCAACCAATACACAGCTTATCTGAAAACCGAACCAAGGCCGGGTTCTCCAACGATAATTCAATTTATCAAAATGTTCAATGATTAACTATGTAACGACAATGGCAAAACCCAGTTCAGAAAATTTGGCCTTCTCAATAGATGTAACAAATATTTCGCTCCGTACTAATTATTATAATCGACTTTTACAAGTCATATATTCGTCCCTGTGTGGAGCATTGGTATCAAGCTTGAAGCACTGCATAAGTTTTAAGCCTGGTCTTTTGGACTCTGTTAAAAAGCGTGCTGTGTGAATGGTTGGTTGTGAAAACAGCCAAAATGTTGAGGTCACTCACTGCTATAGTGACAAAATGTAAGGCTACTTTTTGTCAAACTTTGTGTATACGTAATGATGTACGGAAATCTATAGTATCGAGTCATTTTAACCTAAATAGGCACTCCATGAACACTCCACAACTCATGTTGTCGTGAAATCTAGGTCTTAGAGGTATATCTTTATTTGGTTGTGATAATTATTGTACCTCTCATTACACGGAAAATTTTATTTAGAAAAATACCGACGATAGTCGAATAATGTGGCGATTATTACTTTGGTTTAAAATACAGTGTTTAGATTTATGGGAATTTTTGAAAACCGTAACCTAGCCTTTTCGACTTTTCTCAACGTTTTGGTTCATATATAAAACTTCTGAACGATTGTAATAATTTGAACAGCTATTGGGTCAAATTGGACATAGCGGTGATGGCAGGACATAATGAGTAGGAGACATCTCCCGAGGAACTTATTATTGAAACTTTAACAACTGAAAGTACTTTCATTGGATTTTCATGAAACTATGTACATAGGCTTTTCGCGCAGTTTTCTATAGTTTTCGAAGCGTTTAGGCAAAATTGGACAAAGAAGAGCTTTGCTAATCAGGCTTAAATTTGACTGAAGTCAGACTCAATTATTTAGGAACGAATATTTAACAGTAGTCTATGCCTTGTCTTCAGTCGGTCATTGTCCTTAGTCTAGCCCAACCGCAATTAAAAATTACTGTCTGAATAGATTACAACCTTGTTTTTCGTTGAGATACAACAAACAAATAAATAGAAGATGCATTGAGCAAATGACAAAATTTTCTAGCTACTATTTAATACGGTCATGAAATGATAGGGTTCAATAAAAAGGAATTTTGAAGGATTTTAAAAAAGATGTAACTAAACTTAAATATTTTGAAAAGTGTTGGTCAATAAACTAATAGCAAAGATAACTGATAAATCTCATGTTTATTAGAAATATTTATTGATATTATCATTAATAAAGATAACATCAGTTTAGGTTTATAATAGCATTAATTCAAAATTCTACAAATTCTTTATTCCACTGTCATAAGTTTGTACATTAACATAAGATTACTTCTATATATTTTTACACCAACATTCTCCTCATTACATTTAAGACGTTTGATAAGTTTTTCAATTACCAAGCTAGTTATGAAATATTAGTTGACCCAAAACATTAGACACAGATATTTCTCTAAATAAAAAGTGTATTGCATATATTATTATATATAACCTAAAGTGTTCAAAACTTTCGATTACCATACTACGCTTTCTCTACTACACATATAAATTACCAGCATACTGCACTGCAATGCTACTTTTGTACTTAAATACTACAGCTTGTGTACTTATTCAGTTACCCTAAGAATTTTATAATTGTTTAACTTAAAATGGATTAATAATCTTTATATCAATATTTTAGAACTAAAAACACTTTAGAGCCGTTTAGGTACATATTTACATTGATTAACAAGTTTATTTTATTGTCTTTATGATATTAACATTATTTGCTTCTAAGTTATAGCATTGATGAACTGAAAAGCAAATTTCGATATTTTTATAGAATGTACGACTATTTATATATATATGCTTGTTATAAAAAGAAATTTAATCTTACTAAAGAAATATTTAACCTCTAAATTTATTATGATTAAACTGTTAAGTTGTACAATGGCAATGAAATTAATAATATACGTATTCGTTATATCACTTATATGTGGCAATCATTTGTACTACACATATTAAAAAATTTGCAAATAACACAACCAAATTTGATTTACACTAACAATATATTTGTGGTCAAACGAATGTTATTATGTATATTAAAGCGATGATGTTATTGAAATTCGAGGTTGCATTGCAACCTTTAATACTATTTTTAAGCGTAACCTAACATAATAGACTAAAATTTTTTATTTATTTTAAAAATAAATTTTAATAATTTTAATGAATGATTAAGTTATTTATTGTTGAATTAAAATTTTAACGAAATTAATGATATGTGATAATGTTAATTAATCTATGGGTTTGCAAAATGTAAAAATCAAAATTCTGCATCAAGCATAAGTTTTATGTTTGATGAAATTATTTTAACGGAAATATCGTCATTTATCGAATATACATATTGTCAAATATACTATAAAGTAAAACTATAACAAAATTGAAGGATCATTAGAGCCAAGGTCGTTCAACAAAGAAAAACTACAAAAATAATGAGGCTGTATATGCCTCTATAACTTACTAGTTCACAATACTAGCGAAGAATAAAAAAAGTAAAACACTTTCATTTTTAGTCAAGAAAATAAGAAATGTTTTGATTTTTTAATCGTTAGATTAGAACTGTGCAACCATAACGTATTAGGTAGATTCAATATATATTAAAAGTGCGTCATCTTAAGAAATTCCCGCGTCTTGAGAAAATCTGCTTTGAGGCCAATATCACTCCCAATATCACTATTCATTTGAAAGATAACCGTTCAGATTTTAAATTTTCCTGTCACATAAACATTCCTGGCCCTTTGATTTATATTCCTGACTAAAAATGTTTATGTAATAGTATTTTATTGAGTTAGTGTTTATTAACGTATTTTATTTTTCTAACAAACGTTTTCAATGTAAGCGAGATATTTTGAAAATGAAATAACAACCTACAATGAAAACATCAAATATTATACTAATGAACTACTGAAAAAGATCCATGATATGTAATAAAAGCTTTTTTTATTTAAAAATGAAGAGTTTTTTATTTAAAATCTGAAAAATACAAAAAAATAAACTTAATACTGACTACTAATTTTTATGCATACATAATTTTTTTTTATTCACTCATAGTCGATATCCTCAGTTTCTCTATCATTAAAATTTGCTGACAAAACATTGAGTTGAATTATTCCCTTACTTAAGTAGTCAACATCTTCATTCCCCGTTTAAGCATGATTGCCCACGGCAATGTTCACGAGCTTCTGAGCATCTCAAACCCATTTTTTGCATCCACACTTGCCGCCACAACTTTTTGTACAATTACAATAGATTGTGTTTAGTAGATCATCGGGTGCTGGTGTAATAAAGTTGTTACTGGCTTAAGTATGTTATTTTTTTACTCGTAACCCCACTATTTTGCATCAATTTCTCTTCCTAGTTTGTATTTATAATACACTCGAAAAATATGATGTTGAGCTGCTGAAGAAGGAGGTGCCAATAACGAAAATTTCACACCTGTGTTTTGTTTTGTTAGCTTACTAAAGCTAAAATATCTGTAATTATTTATCGAATCTTCTGATTTTGGAGCACCGTACATTGCTAGTAGTTACATTGCAGCATCGACAACTACTTCTCAAGCGCAATTTTCTTGAAGATATTTCTGCGGAATTTTTTAAATCAGGTATTTTTTCAAACATCTTTATGACTTTAATTTTTGCTTTTCCAAAAAGTGTTGAAGTTGTGTCACATCCGTCATGGCATGGAATACCGAAAAATTAAGCGGCTGTGATATACTTATGATATACATGGTTCTTGCTGACGTAGTTTAAAGGTTGCGATACTCAAATTGCTCGTATAATTTTTACGACAATTACGATGAACATTTACAGAAGCAACAGTATTTAAATATTCAATATTACCATCACCTATTTCCATACTAGCATTTTTTAATGTTTGCAAGCCACGTGTAGCTTCTACTAAATCACAATCCGACAACAATTCACTGCATATAAAACAAAACACTCATTATGCAAAATTGTTCAATAGCATGAAACTACTAAAACAATGTCTTTAACACTCAAGAAATATTTCTCAAATCAGCTAAACACAGTCGGACAGACACTCGCGACAGCGAATCCGACAGCGGGTCTCGGAACAATAAAATACGAAACATCTGCCAGTGGAGGTCGTTTGTTTCCGAATCCTCTATAATATAAGTATATTTTTTACAAAACACCCGAGCATCAGATGAATGTTTTTAATACACTTGACAACATGAATAAAAAGTAACTGAATTTACGCCTTGGTGTACAGTATACAATATCGAATGTGAATGCATTCTAGTCGCTTTTTCAGCGCTTTACCCTAAAAACGGTTGATCTTACAAAAAAGTGAGTAAGGCATGTTTTGTAGATAATTGGACGATAAACAATTTTTGTTTGACCTCAATTGACCTCCGAGCAATAGGTCGTGAGATATTCGCGGAAAACAGATTTTCGTGACCTTTTGACCTTTATAACTTTTTTAGCCCTGATATCAATGTCGATTTTTCACATATTAATTAAAATGCCGTAATAAAGGTGTATACAAAAATTCAGCTCAATAGGAATTTTTCCGCAGATTGGGGCTTAAAACTTCTAAAATGATTGGACTATTTAGGCAAATCTCTTTCTAAAAATTGTAAACGATATTGATTACCTCGCGTATGGTATGCATGTGCATCTCGGCTTAGTAATAACAAATTATGGAAATATTCCGGGACTTCACCAGTATTTATTTTATATATCAACTTAAGTGTATTTAAGTAAATTTTTTGATTAATTGATGCCCATTGAAGTTCGTTCAACATTGAAATAACACTCTCTCTTCTTCCTTTATGCAATATTTTCGCTAAAAAACAATCATAAAAATATGAAGGGGCTGAAATCTCAGAGCTCTTAGATATCAGGACAACGGTTTTGGCTAAGGATTTGGATATAGTTTTCGGCATAAAACTTTTATGAGGACATTGTTTTTAGTTATCGGCAGCGATGTATATTAAACATAAAACTCTGCAAAAATTATAAAAAAATCAAAAATACAAACTTTTCTCAAAATTCTAAAAATATTTCAAAAATTATAACAAAATCAAAAATTGAAACCATTTTCAAAATTTCAAAACTATTATAAAAGTTCAAACTTTTTCCAAAATTCTCAAAATATTGCAAAAATTATAACAAAATCAAAAAAACAAACTTTTTACAAAATTCCAAAAATTATAATAAAATCAAAAATTTAAGCTATTCAAAATTCTAAATATATTCCAAAAATTCAAATTCAGAGCGACGTAACTTTTTTCAAAATTCTAAATTTATTGCAAAAAGTATGACACCGAAAAAAAAACGTTGGTAGAATCAACTACAAAGCTTGTTTGATTTTGCGTCTAATACGAACGTGGTTATTTTAACCAATGTAGCATTGTCAATTTATTTTAAAAAACGTAACAATTTTCATTATTTAAATCAACCACGGCGTGATCAATTTTTCTTGTTCATATTTTTCAGTTCAGTTTGTTCATGTTTTTGTTTGAAAATTATTGTGTTTGTTAAAATAAAAAACTAGGAGAAAAGAAACTAATAAACAAAATAAAGAAAAATAATAAACAAAAGAATAGAAAAATAAAAAGTTTTTATATATTTTAACATGGCTGGTTTTATTTAACATTTTACTTTAGGAAATAATTTAGATGTGTTTAATTGATTTAAATAATTTTCATATTATTTGCATATAAAATTATGTGCGAAAGAAATTTTTCAGTTAATGTTATAACAAAAATATCGTTAATGAAACAGGCCCTTTCTATAATTAATTTTGGTGATTTAAAAAAATTGTTATATATTTTTAATATTTTTTATTTGTCTTGTTTCATGTCCATTTATCGATATTTTAATTTAATTTTTCATAATAATGAGAAAATTATGGAAAATTAGTATAATTTTCTACACATAATTCAAATATTTAAATTTTTTGATTTCTGAATTTTGGTCTTTTAAAATGTATCATTAAAAAAATGGACGCATCCTTTACAAATAAAATTACACTCATACATTTCCTATTTAGAACGTAAATATACGAACGCTAGCTTTATGCATAAAAATGTTTGTCGGGATTGATGCGAAATACATACTTCTAATATAAAAAATTTCAAATATTATATTTACGAAAAAAACGAACAAACATCGATAGCAGCAAAAACAAAACAAAGATGTACCAAACCAAAAGATTTAATACGGGGCTATTATTTTGAAAACGTACGTTTTTTTGTTGATTTTTAAATTTTTGATTTTTAAAAAATCTGAAATTTTGATATATTGAAATTCCTTTATTTTACCACTTAACTTAAATTAATTTTTAATAAGTTTTTAACCATTTCGCCGCAACGAAAATGGTTCAAATTTATTGCAGGTGTTAAAATATGAAATGTTTAATTTATTAGATCCACATTTAGTACAGGATTATTAACTTAATAAAAAAACACATGTGAATTTTTCATATACCAAACTGTAAAAAATCGTAAGAAAAAATCCATATTGAATTGCTGAATTTTTATTTCTCAATTTCATAGCTGCATATGTTTACTTTAAAATTTGTGAAAAACAAAAAAAAAAAAAGCCTACTTTTTGAGATATGAGCTTTGAAGTAAACCAAGGTTTTACGCGCCGCCTAGCGGAAAAGAGAAAAGTTATTAATTTTAAACTTACTTATTTCAATTATTCAATTATTTTCCTTTTTACTTGCAAAAATATACGTAAATCGGATGAAATTTGTGGCACCTATTCACAAAACATTGCCACCATTACCAAAAACTACGTGAAAAAGCCTCAAAATTCAACCGCGCATAACTCCGATTCAGAGTACACAAAAAATAAAAGCAGAAATAACTTTTTTCCTTTCGTCAATACCAACAAAATATCAAAATTTCAGATTTTTAAAAAATAGTTGTTTTTTTTTCGATGTACGTTTTCAAAATAATAACCCACGGTGTATTGCTTGATTCTATCGCAAACGTATTCAATATCACTATTTTTATTTTAATTTTTAATTTATCACGTTTGTAGTCAATTGAAAATTAAATCATAATTGACTCAACTACAAACATGGTTAAATCAAATATGTTTGTGATACTTATAAAAAAATATATCAACAACGGTTAAATTGTTAATTTAAATACGGAGCATTGGTTGATTCAATCACAAACGTATTTAGCTCCCCAATTTTCACTTAATTTTCGATTAACAATGCAACATGTTTGAATCAACCAAGATTTTTTCTTTCGGTGTGACTAAATCAAAAACATCAAACTTTTTTTCAAAATTCTAAAAATATCGCAAAAATGATAACAAAATCAAAACTACAAACTTTTTTGAAAATTCCAAATATTATAATAAAATCTAAAATTTTCATGTCCAATTTCATGTTCATCACATTTCAATTTTCATGTCATACAAATAATTAATTTTATTTTTTCTTCACAAAAATTGGGTAAAAAAATAAATGAAAATCATTCTTTTGACACCCTTGACAATAACTTTTTGACAAACTTATAATGCAATAATCTAGTTTTTGGTCTCACATACCAATCCCGACTATCAAGACTTCTTTAAATTTAAGGTTACTACTCATTATCACATAAAATGAAAGTTTTTATAGCTATAAATATGCAAATTTCCTTGTTTTGACACACTTGACGATTTTTCGACACACTTCCAGTACAGTTATCAAACACATCGTCCGTTCGGCTATTTCCATTGAATATATCTATTTTAGAAATATGTTGGAAATCCCTCCAGCGGTTTTCTAGATTTCGTCGGTTGTGACGGCCGACAGACAGACATTAATTTTTTTTTTGCGTTTTTAGAATTAGTAGGTCCTAAAACGTCAAGAAATGCCAAAAAATGGGGGTTAGAATTTCACTTTTGGCTCATGAATTCAATACTTTGGTTTTTTCAAAACCGAAGTAATTTTCGAAACTAATTTTTGTAAAAAAACTAATTTTTTCACAATGGAAATTTAATTCAATTTATTCAACATTCAATATTCCAGAGAAAAACACGCGCATTACTTTGAATTTTTGTTTTTTATATAATTAGAGCAAATATTGTTTTGTTGATTTTTTATAAAACACATTCAAATTATTTATCAAAACCAATCAAAAAAGATTGCAAAAAAAATGTTTACCGGAAGTGAAAAACCGGAAGTTGGGATGCAGAACTGTTGTAAACTATATACTAAATGCTGATGTACTAAGATTCATCCAATTAGATTATCAGGTACAGATGTTATGAAGTTTTCAAAAACACTAGTGTTCGGGGACCCCACACCACTTTGTTTAATATCGCTCAAAAACTAATTAGCTTCTTGCCATCATATTTGCATCTCATTCCAAAATGTCATCCAAATTCTTTCACGAACGAATGTTGTATACTTCCAACAGACATTGAAAACATGGTGAAAAAAAACACCTGTTGTATGGTGGAGCCCCAATCCTTTATTCAATGTATCCCGAAAGCTAATGATATTTTTCTCTTGTTACTTGAAAGCATTTACCAACGTTTCATAAAAATCGATCTGTAAGTGTAAGCTACAGTAGAGATAAACACCTGAAAAAAAGCTTTTTAACCGAGTGTGACAAATCGGAAGTTCGTATGCAGAAATATTAAAAACAGTACTAAATCCTTATATACCAAGTTACAACAAGATCATAAGCTGGGACTAGAAGTTATTGAAGATTTAAGCTTAGAGGAGTTCGTTAAAACCCGCCGCCATTTTGTTCAATTTTGAAATGAATCCAGATATTCCGTTTTCAAGTGAACCTGGATCATTTGTGAAATCAAGATCTATTCAGGAATGTAACGAACCCGCCCACTCACCAACCCACAGACGTACACTAAAAGTTTAGTTGACCATTTAGATAAAGGACGGTCCAAAACAAACGATAAAACAAAATTTGGGGCTTGTAAGATTTTTTTTCAATAGATTGCATTACTTCACAGTTCACACAATATAAAATTTTGATGAAGTAAAAGTGTATTTCAGAGTTCAATACAATCAAATAAATTGTTTTATTGTGTTCCACAACATTCGCGCGACAGAGTAAAATGAATCGCTGTTTATTTTTTCTATTAAAACTGAAAAACGAACACAAAATATTAAATTATCATAAAAAAAATTACTAAATTGTATACTTTTGAAATCGCTGGAGAATATAGAGAAGTAAATACATAAGATTTTTACCAAAAATTTGTATCTACCGAGTACTGCAGCAGTTTTGTTTTGATCTCTTTATATATAAAGAGATCAAAACAAAACTGCTGCAGTACTCATAGGACATATCCGAGATATATCTCGGATATCTCTTTGAGAAATGAAATATCACAAAACTTCTGAAATCTGTAACGACTGACTATTTCGAATATTTCTCTAAAAGTAAGAATATGCATGTATAAAGAAATTCGCTTATAATTTGCCAATTTATTACGATTCCGGCCTTTGGATTGAGACAAACATAGGAACAGTTATGCCTATCAATAATATTTTAACATTTTTTTTCTTAGCTAATTTTTTTTGATGATCACGTCACAATGTCGATTAGTATGTAGATGTTTTTTTGTCTCTTTGTCTACTTAAATTATGAACATATTTTCTTTGTAAAACTTAGTAATAGTATTACATATGGGTACGGCTGTTCAAATTTATTTTTTTTGTTAGGAGTAGTTTGATCAGATGATATATGGAAGGAGAAATTATTAATTTATATACGATGAAACAGACAATAGAAAAAAAACAAAATTCAGAAAAATCTTACTATTTATACTTGACCATTTTGTTTGGTCAGGGGATTAGGAAAATTTAAATCAAAGAGTGAACGTTGTTATGAGTAGTGTTATTGTGGCACAAGAAAATGTATATTCTTTATCGAAATTGTTCATATTAAATTTGTTAAATTAATTTATTTTTAAAATTGTCTGTTTTTATTCTAACAGAGTTAAGATTTCGTTGCCTTTTATTAAGTTTTGTGTGTTAAGAAGTTTAACTAGCAGCAATTTTTAAACTAAAACAAATAATCCAAACAAACTTCAACATTTTTAATTTATTTTAAATAACATATTTTTTTGTTTTTAAATATGAGCGTATTTGTATTAGAAGACGGTTTCCAAGATAGAAAAACCGTTGTTTTACCATTCCGGTTACTGAAAAAAATTAAATCGATAGTGGCTGAAAAAAATGCAACGGATGAACATGAATTGAATGCCTGAAATTGTGTTCGAAAAGGTGAAAATAACTCATCTAAGTTCTTCGCATAAAAGTAAACGAGAAATTGAATATTTAAAGTATGTTGAGCTCAATTTGTAAATTAACGTCTACAAATATAGCTCGTCATCAATATTTGAAAGTGATAGATTTATTTCAACGAGGATTATATATGTATAGGATTTTTTGAATGGGCCATCAGGCAATGATTTGGAGGAGTATGTGCTGTCAGTGCCGGAGACGGACATAAATTCAAATCCTACAAAGGAAAACAATAATTCTATAACTAATAAAAAAAAAATGAAAAACGATTCATATGGATTTCAAGTGGAACATCAAAACAACTAATTAATGTAAACTTTTTGGATTTATTTTATATAATTTCAGTTAGAATAAATTTTCTTTAGATACATAGTTTTTTGTGAATATTATTCCTGTGATAAAATAAGAGATTTTTAGGGCACATGATATGTTTTTTTATTTGATTTGACCATTTTCTCCGTCTAAAAAGCAGTCGTGGACAAATCTGCAATTATCTAGACTGGAGTCCTATTTCCGAACACATATATTGTCAATTTCACCAAAATGCTTCACAATTTTGTGTAAAAATGGTATTCCATAACACAAATTTGTGTATCATTCGGGTTTGAGTTTTAGTTTTCATCATTTTTTGTACAAAATTGCAATAACATTTTAAAATAAAACAATCAAAGATGTCTTTAAGCAACCAATTTTTTTAATCTTTGAATATGCAAATTTTAATATTATTTTTTGAGTTTATATTGGTGCAAACCATTTGACTTGGTGTAAAGTTTGACGAATTCCGTTAGAAGTTTGAACACAAGTCAGATGCAAAAATGAACAAACGGACTTACTTTTTTCTTGTTTTGGATATTTTCTAAATTAAACCACTAGATATTTGTAAAATGTAATGCAATCTCTTGGATGATATGTCAGATAAACAAAGCGTTGAGAGCTTTGTATACTTTCATTTAACATAGTAATGCTAGTTTTCCAAGGGTTTCTATTGGATTCAAAGAATAGCCCATTGAGTTTTCCATTCAAGAGAGTCGTTGGCTGCTTAAAGCCGACAAAAAGTTGGTAGAAGTTAGTAATTTTGAACTCTTGGCTTTTTCCCAAAATCATCCATATCGAGAAAATTTAACCAGCAAAATAGATGTAACTGATGTGCTGTGCACATGCAGTTTGCATATAGTATAAATGATTATCTATTTTATGGATTGGTATTAGCTGAATATAATATATAGCATAGCTGAATAAAAACTATTTAAGAGCAAGGTACTCAACAATATGCCTTCTAAAATGTTGATAGACGCAATTTTTTTTTGATTTGTTTTTTCCAAAAATGGATAACTTAACAATAAATCCTATCACATAACAAAATATGAAGTAAGCCAATATTTCATAGTAGGATAAAGGAAAAAAGATTGAATAAAATGGGGAAATGCAAATTCCCAATAATCCAAATAGTATCATTTTCCTTAATCATGTCATTTTCCTTAATCGTCAATGATTAAAGCCCAGATATAGAGTTATATGAAGGCACGTTTCTTCGAACAATATTCCATATAAATAAAAAATCCATACGGTAAAATTTGAAGAAGTTCAAACAACTTGAAGAGAAAGTTTTACCAACATATAAAATCATTTCGTATGTAATATCGTCGATACCAGGAGCTTTATTGCCTTGAAGCTTCAGGTTCGTCTACATGCACGTTTGATGCACGAACAAGCTTTGCTCGTGTCCCAGCTGGCTGACGTACAGTTATATTAAGTATAAACTTTAAGGGGATCACGGTGGTAAGTGTTTAGCTAACTGTTTGCTTATTTCTACGTTTGTTCAACCGTTCAATGCCAGATCTGACGCTTGCCACCATCCTCTTCGTTGATCTCTGGTTACTGAAATTGATTTCAGATTAAGTATTGAGTGAGAAAGACTCAATGAGTTTGGCTTGAGTCTTAAAACTAAAAATCCGGAGAAAAAACGTTAAAATAAAATAAAAATTAAAATTAAAAAATTATTAAACACAACATTATTTGAAGATCGAAACAGAGACAATACAACTATATGAACTAGAAAAGAAATTATGCTACACATAAATAACAACAAGAGTTTACAATTTTATTTTAACCGAGCACTCTGCGCTCCTTAAAATTTCACTCACAAGTTAAAAAAATATGATTTTTTCGTTCCTACTCCTAAAGGTAGAAACAGAACACGGACGATAACGTCGGACGTTAAAAAAAACGTCTACAATGTCGCTGTTGTAACCACAACAAAGGCGTCAGCGTTAAAAGCTGTCAAAAATAAAATTGCATAAACTAAAATACTTTGTTCTTTGTCAAAATGAATTTCACAAATTTCAATTTTAAAAACAACTAATTTTTACTAATAAATAAATAATAATAATTTTTCTACTAATAACTAATTTTAAAAATAAAATGCAAAATACAAATTATGAAAATATATAAATGAATAAAACCGAACTTTGAACATAAATAAACTCAAAATTAAGTTGACAACTCAAAACAAAAGGATTAGACCTCAGAAACGCGAAAAACATTATAAAATCATATTTTGCAGTTGGCGGCACTGTCACAATAACATTAAAAATTACCCTTGCAGCCAAATAAAAATAGAATTGATATCTGGCAATAATCATCGCCGACGATAAATTAGAAATAGAATCTAAATTTTCTCCGTCGAAAAAAACTATTTCGTTTATCGCTGTAGTTGTGTAATGTGTTTGAAATTTATGTAACCTGTGTATTCTAATGTTACTAACGTCGTCGTCGGGCGATTGCGCCCGTGTTGTGTTTCTAGCTTAAGAGTATTTTATATTTGTTCATTTCAAACCATTGAAGACGATTATATTTTGTTTTAATTACCTTTGTAAAAGAGCAAAATTAGAACTTGTACGTCATCCTTTTTATATATTTTTATAACAATTAATTTATCGAAGGAAATCATCAAATTTTAAAACAATAACTAGAAGTGTTATGATTTGAAGGAAAATATTTATTTCGATTTAGGAGTAAGAACGATGTTTTTATTTTCTGTATTTGGGAATGTTATAATTTTTAAGTCTCTCACTGAAATAATGGACACACTTCTATTTTTAAAAAAATTGCATATGTACAACCACATTTAAAGAGCTTGAAGTTTGAAAAACTCGCAAAATTTTTAATTCACTAATTACTTAACCTGGGGTTCTGATGACCGCAATAATCTAGGAACAATCTACATTAGTCTGTCTCTGATGTAAGTCTTAGAGACCTTACACAAGTAGCAGTCTCCTGATCTTCCCAGAGTTGGAAAGTTTATAATACTTTGCAAAATCCAGTTGTTTCAGAAGTCTTCTGTATTTTGTTACAGCAGCGGTGCCAAGTAGTGATGTGCTGGATCCTTCTTCTTTATACCTTCACTGCTTGGAAGTAAATTAATTCAGCTGTTGAACTAAAAAGGGAGTGACATTGATTTTTAACATGGGTCAAGAAAGATAAAGACAGTTTTAATAAAAATTGTTTCCCTGAACATATATAGATATGATGTTTAAGAGCAATTTCACGAAGATTCAACAACGTTTTGACTTGACCCCTTTTAATTTTGATTATTTTTTGTTTATAGATTGTCTTTCATAAATAAAAAATACAAGTTCGCTTAGAATTTTTTTTTTTCGACCAGGTGTCCTCAATTTTTTCTTATTTTGTGATGTGAGTGCATTTTGACGAGCGATTGTAGAAAAACTACTCAATCGATTTTCATAAATGATATGTCGTTGAATAGGTATTAGAACAAAGTTTTTAAAAATGTACACTGTTGACCGTTTTTTGAAATAATTTTTAGCGGTGTAACATAAGAAAAAAATGGTGTAATTGAAAAAAAGATGGCGCAGCCTTTTTTTTTTTTTTTTTTTTTAAACAAAATTGAAGCTTATTTTATATCTAACAACTTGTGAAAGTTTAGGACTAGCGATATTTTTAGTTTTAGAGATAAAATTCGTTGTGCATATGACTGTCGGGAATCAGTTTTTTTTGTTCTGAAGGAAAATTATAAAAATGGCGATTTTTAGATTCAGATTTTTTTTATGTTAAATATCAAATATTTTATTATTAAATGAACTTTTTAAAAAGCAATTTCAGTCAAGTTCAGCAAAATTTTGCGACATTTTGACTCGACCCTTTTTAATTTGGTTTATTTTTAGTTTATAGATAGCCTTTGATAAATGAAAAATACGGCTTCAAGTAGAATTTTTTTAAATATAGACCAAAATAAACCAAATTAAAAAGGGTCGAGTCAAAATGTCGCGAAATTTTGCTGAACTTGACTGAAATTGCTTTTTAAAAAGTTCATTTAATAATAAAATATTTGATATTTAACATTAAAAAAAATCTGAATCTAAAATCGCCATTTTTATAATTTTCCTTCAGAACAAAAAAAACTGATTCCCGACAGTCATATGCACAACGAATTTTATCTCTAAAACTAAAAATATCGCTAGTCCTAAACTTTCACAAGTTGTTAGATATAAAATAAGCTTCAATTTAGTTAAAAAAAAAAAAAATGGCTATGCCATCTTTTTTTCAATTACACCATTTTTTTCTTATGTTACACCGTTAAAAATTATTTCAAAAACATTTTTAAAAACTTTGTTCTAATACCTATTCAACGACATATCATTTATGAAAATCGATTGAGTAGTTTTTCTACAATCGCTCGTCAAAATGCACTCACATCACAAAATAACAAAAATTGATGGCACCCTGTGAAGATCCCTGGTCGAAAAAAAAAATTCTAAGAGAACTTGTATTTTTTATTTATCAAAGACTATCTATAAACAAAAAATAATCAAAATTAAAAGGGGTCAAGTCAAAACGTTGTTGAATCTTCGTGAAATTGCTCTTAAACATCTTGTTGATATGGCTGCAAGTAACACCTTTGAAATAGTATGACTCACAGGCTAAAGTGATTATTAGATTAAAAAATATACATATCTAGTATTCTAAGGGCCGATTGTATGAGTCCTCGGCTAAATCGTCGTTTGTATTGTGTGAATCAGGGTAGAACAACAAATTAATTCGAGAATAAAATTCTATTCTCTGTTTTATTCTTTCTTTTTCTTGTATAAAAAAAGGATAAACAATTTGTTTTTTTTTTGGACATGCGCATAGCGGGATAATTACTTCGGTCTGAAAGACATAAGTATTACATTCTCGAGCCAAAAGTGAAATTCTTACCTCCACTTTTTTTGCCATTTCTCGACGTTTTAGGACCTACTGATTCTAAAAAAGCAAAAAAAAATGTATGTCTGTCTGCCGTCACAAACGACGGCCGGCCATCACAACCGACGAAATCTAGATTTTTTTTTTTCTAAAAATAGGTATACTCAATGGGAAGAGCCGAACGGACGATGTGTTCGATAACTGTACCGGAAGTGTATCAAAAAATCGTCAAGTGTATCAAAACAAGGAAATTTGCATAATTTTTGCTTTAAAACGTTCATTTTATATGATTACAAATAGGAACATTGAATTTGGAAAAATCTTGATGGTCGGGATTGGTATGCGAGACCAAAAACTAGATTATTGCATTATAGGTTTATCAAAAAAATATTGTCAAGTGTGTCAAAAGAATGATTTTTATTTTTTTTTACTCAATTTTGGAAAAAATGAAATTAATTATTTGTTTGACATAAACTGTCATCGAACATGAAATTGGACATTGAAATTTTTGATTTTGTGATATTTTTTGAGTTTTGAATAAAATTTGTATTTTTGATTTTGTTATAATTTTTGAAATATTTTTGGAATTTTATAAAAGTTTGTATTTTTGATTGTTATAACTTTTGCTGAAATTGAAAGCTTCAATAAGAAACATCAATCGCGTAACTTCTTTCAACAGGTTAAAACCTTAAAGAAGGGCCCTCAAACTAGATCGACTGCTATTCAAAACGAAGATGGGGAGCTACAAGTAGACCTTAAAAATATTTTAGATACTTGTGTCGCTTATTTTGAGAATCTTCTCAACTTAAGTGACCAGTCGGGCGACTAGCAAAGCTTATTCGTGCGTCAAAGGTACATGTAGACGAACAAACCAAAGAGGAATTTGAAGCGGCGCTGTCAAAATTAAAACGCAATAAAGCAGCTCGTATCGACGATATAACATCCAAAATGACTGTAAATGGTGGTGAAAATCTATTCTTAAGATTGGTTGAACTTGTTCAAATGATCTGGAGGACTGAAACCATGCCACAGGACTGGAACTCAGCTATGCTGATAGCAACATATAAAAAGGGCAATCGCCTACAATGTGCAAACTACAGCGGAATCGCTCTCCACTGTACAGCCTATAAGATCTTTTCCTACATTTTGCTATAAAAAATTAATCCTTTTGCTGAACAACTGTTTGGAGAATATCAGTGTGGTTTCGGGCGGAGCCGAGGTACCACCGATGCACTTTTCTCGATAAGGATGATTTTGGAAAAGTGCCGAGAGTTCAACATATCTGTGCACCAACTCTTTATCGATTTCAGGCAGGCCTTTGACTCTCTCGAACGAGAGACTTTATGGTCTGCTCTAATGTCGATGGGAATTCCTTGTAAACTGGTATCACTATGCAAAATGACAGTACAGAGCTCTCAATGCTGTGTACGAGTGGAGAACGAAATATCAAGGTTTTTTAAAGTCGACCCCGGTTTAAGACAAGGTGATGCTTTCTCTCCTATACTTTTTAATCTAGCCTTGGAATATGTGTGCCGTCAAAAGAAACTACCGACTAACAACAATATCTTGTCAATAAACTCAGTACAGATGATCGCGTACGCTGATGATATTGTCATCCTCGGCCGGAGTGAAGCTGTTATGAGTGAGACTTTCAAGTCGCTTGCGAGTGATGCTCGAAAAATTGGTCTGCAAATTAACTACGGTAAAACCAAACATATGAATGTTTCAAGAGAGGCGGCAATGAACGAATTCGTGTGGCGATGAACGAATTGAGGGAGTAGAATCTTTTAAATCTTTGGGATCAATGCTTGACTCAAACAACAGCATACTTACAGATATAAAAGCTCGACTTAATACAGGTAATCGAACTTTCTACTCAATTAAACCTCTTCTTGGTTCACCGAATGCATCCACTAACACCAAGCTCAAGTTATACAAGACATTGATTAGACCGGTTGTGATGTATGGGTCACAAACGTGGACCCTTACACAAAATGGCGAATCGCATTTATCTATATTTGAGCGTAAGATCCTACGCTACATTTTTGGTCCACTTAAGACAGACGATGGCGAGTATAGAACCCGGTATAACTTTGAGATCAGAGATCTTCTTGAAGGTGCTGATATAATAGGTTGTATCCGTTCTAATAGGATTGCTTGGTTTGGGCATGTTCTACGAGCTGATTTACAGTCTGGAATGATTAATAAGAAAATGTACGTTGGTACCTTAGGAAAGGGGCGACCGCGAGGTAGACCACGACTACAATGGGAGACCGACGTAATAAACGACCTTAAAAAAATCGGCTGCCATGGTAATTATGTCGCTGTTGCGAATGACCGTGGTGAGTATTCGAAGCTGATTAGCCTGGAAACGCTCCCACATGGAGCATGAACGCCGATAAAAAAAAATATTTTTAGAATTCTGAAAAAGTTTCAATTTTATTATAATTTTTGCAATAATTTTAGAATTTTGAAAAAGTTTCGATATTTGATTTTGTAAGAATTTTCGGAATACATATTTTTAGAATTTTGAAAAAGCGTAAATGTTTGATTTTGATATAATATTTGGAATGTTGAAAAAGTTTGTACTTTGATTTTGTTATAATTTTAAGAATTTTGAAAAAAGTTTGAATTTTTGAGTCTCGAATTTTAGCATTTTTGCAGCATTTTTAAAATTTTGAAAAAATTAAAATTTTTGATTTTATTATAATTTTTGAAATATTGAAAAATATTTGTATTTTTGATTTTGTTATAATTTTTGCAATTTTTTAAGAATTTTGGAAGAAGTTTCAATTATTAATTTTGTTATAATTTTTGCAATAGTTTTAGAATTTTGAAAAAAGTTTCAATCTTTGATTTTGTAATAATTTTTGGAATTTTTTTAGAACTTTAAAAAATAGTTTAAATTTGTGATTTAATTTAATTTTTAGAATATTTTTGGAATTTTGAACGAAATATGAATTTTTGATTTTGTAATATTTTCTTGAAACGCTAAATGGAAAGGTTTTTGAGTAGTTTGCTGGGTGTATCATCTTTTTACTTAGTTATATTAATATATGATCTGTTATAATTTTCCGGCAGCGTATATTAATATTTCGTGTTAGTTTTGTAATAAATTTCTAAACAGAGTTAAAAAAATACTTGTACTTTAATAACGAGTTTTATGTTTGATATACATCGCTGTCCAAACTAAAAACAATGTCCTCATAAAAGTTTTTGCCGAAAACTATATCAAAATTTAAAAAAAATTTGATGCATTAATTTCATATTTTTAAACAAATTTAAACGTTTGCCGAAAAAATAGTGTATTGAATTCGGAGCTAAAGTGACTTTTTGTGTTTCGTCTATAATTCGTCTACAATTAACTATAAACTCAACACAAATAGTATATACAATAATACTATATACTATTTTTAATTTATAATTAAATTTATTTAATAGGAAAGTAAAAGAAAAACTGTAATAAAAACTATAAAGCTATAAACTGCAATAAAAACAAAAATTAAAAAAATTCTATCCGTGTTCATACAATCGACGAAAAATAAAATCCTCGGATTAAGATAAAACTTTATTCTCGGATTTTTCCTATATCCATCTTTGTTCATACAATCGGCCCGTAATGCAGTTGTAATGCAGGTCTAACTCTAACACCACATCTCAGTTAATAATCACCTTGCATAAACTACACAGGGCAAAAATAATGTTTGCAAATAAATTATAAATTGAATTAAACACACGGTAATTATAAATTCACCATGACAGTGACTAGGGAGTTAACAAGGGACATAAATAAAACAAAACTTAAATTATGCGTAATTTTATTTATCGAAAGACGTTAAAAGTGTGTAAAAGTTTTATTGTTTTTACTTATTTTTATTACTCCTCTTATTGTTTTTTTATTTCGGATTTCCGATAAATCGTTTTTTATTTCTGGGTTGAATATCCTCTGTAGAGAGTGTATTGTGAAAAGTAAAGATTTGCTGTACGTTGACCCAGAAGTTGGACAAAATAAACGAAGAAATAAATTTGAATTCAATTATTTTGAACAAGCATTGTTCGTACTTTTCTTTTCATATGCCTTTCGTCTACGTGTTTTGTGATTTGTTTTTATTTTTTATTAAAATTATTATTTTCGGATATTATATAATGTTTAATTTCTTTTTTATTTCCTTGCTACCTGAATTTTTAAAATATTGAGTATAGTTTTTATATCACTTGTGAATATTAGTGGTCAGGTTAATAAGAAGTACATATGATGAGTTAGTATTTGATTGAGGTTTAAATGTAATTATTAATTAAATTCGGGAAATCATGATTCATGGGTGTTTCTTTGACTCTAATTAAGAGCAGGTTCTATGATAATTCAAATTACATCAATACTTGATTCTCTGCAATATTGTCATACTATTATTGAATTTTTAGTTTTTTATAATACCGTCACCTCTTTTCATTGCCCAAAAACATTGTCTTCATCTTGAATGAAGATTTTGCATTGAATTTCTGGACAGCACTATTGTGTGAATTAATTTTTTTTTGTGCCGTATATGTTCCATGGCTGTCAACAAGTATCTCTTGACCAGTAATAATTTCATCAATTCACTTAATTTTGTGGTCAAATTTCACTTGAAGACTTAATTTAATCGATTAGTTTTATATGATCAGCCCATAGTTTTTCCAATTTATCAACTATATTAGTTGACTATCGGTTAATTGGAAAACCGGTGTGTGGAAAGTTGTTAAAGTTTTTCCTTAAAAACACTTTGACCTAGATGGGAGTAGAATCCGGTCCCTCCGAGTTCGAAGTCTAGCGTGCTATCACTAGGCCACTCCACACACCGTTCTGTTTTTCTCTTTTACGTGTTCCGGTTGGGATTCGAACTCGTAACCTCATCAGAGCTAGAGCGAGTTCCATGCCTTTGGCAGACACGTCAAGAAATTCAATGCAAAAAAATCTTCATTCAAAACGAATAAAATTTCCATAAAAAATTATGTCTAACTGACGATTGAGAAATTCAACTTAAGTAAGATAACTGATGATAAGTTTCAACTTAGAAATATCAATGCTTTCTTGGTGGCGTAGTGGTAAAACGTGTCTGCCAAAGGAATGGAACTCGCTCTGGCACTGATGAGGTAACGAGTTCGAATCCCAACCGGAACACGTAAAAGAGAAAAACAGAGTTTTTTCCTGAGATATTTCCAACCATACCTTTGAATTGAAAAAAATTCAAATAAATTCCTTAGTTACTTGAGTTTAATTGCTCACAAAAATCCCGGATTGTCTTTATCTTTATACAAGTCAGTTGGGTAGTGCAAACAACCCTAATGTTGACATCGCACTCATATAACTAGCATGATTTGCCAGCATCAATAGTGTTGCAAAGGTAAACAGTAATAGTTGCATATGCATGCATAAAGACAATTTGTTTAACACATCTTAATAGCTAATTAATTCTTTCTCACGTTGAGTAAAAAATTGTACGGAACGTTGGTTTCCAAAATTATGACAAATATTACAAAAACCTTACATACTAAGGTACAAAAAAAACTGAATGTCATGACAAAGTGTTACTGAAGTTTCAACTAAACAGTTGTTCATGATATCAAAATACCACTCACCCCACTTTGACAAACTTGGAAAAAATTCGAACCATATACACATCATAGTTTCATAATTATCTATTGTCTTTGCAATACAAAGCGTAATACGACTGCAATTATTTATTAAAATCTTTGTACAAATAGCTGACTTGATGACAATCAAAACGGGGTATGTCAATGGGCTTCATAGAATAATTCTTTTTCATGATATTTGAAAAAGATGATTTTCAATTTTTGGGAAACTACTAAAAACAAATGAACCAATTTTGATAGAAAAGGACTGGGCTCTAAGTTATGCCAAGATAGATCGATTGTGGCAATTTCAATATAAATTTTGCCAGCCGTTGTTGAAAAGCGTTGGACAAAATTTAAGACTTATGCAACGACATACACACATATATATAAACCGCCAATTAAAAATTTCGATTTTAAAAATCGCACAAAAAGAAGAACTTCTCATATTGTGAAGTTAATTAACGCTTCAGTTATTTTATTATTGTACAGTACGATATTGTTATTGTATTTAAAACATCTAAATCGATTTTGAGTTTATATAAATTAACAACTATTAAATGTAGCATACGAAAACTACTAAATCTTAACCATCCGAAAGAACTGTACCATAAAATTCAAATGTCACCATATTGCAAAGCAACACTCAACATGACAATCAAATTGTGTTGATTCATGATTATTTTTTTGTGTAACCACCTCAGCCTTGGTAAATATAACAAAAAGCTTTGAAGCAAGACAAATATTGTTTATTGGTTAATTTAACATAGAAACTATTGTACCACGTTAAGTTTGAAACTGCAACTGATTTATGTGTTTTTGAATTAGTAGAGGTGATAATGGTGTTCAATCTGAGCAATCGTAACACAAGACATTTTTGATTTAATCGAAAAACCCGAGAAGATTGAAAACAAATCAATTTTTGACTGAAGAAGGCAATTTTATTTTCCGTTTGACACATCAGAATTCCTCTTTTAATCAAACACATGTGTTGATGACACTGAGAACTAAGCTAGGATCGTATAAATATTTTTTAAAACGATTTTTGCTTTTGATTTGCCTGAATTATTTAGATTAAATTTAGTTGACTTAATGCAAGACATTTATTAGCTAACGAAATTAAGATTGTTGTGCCAGCTTTTAGTCAAAAGGCTTGTACAGGTTGGGCCAAAAATCCACCATGGGGCTTAAAAATTTAATAACTTTTTCATTTATATATTTTTTTATTTTTATTTTCCAGATAATAATAATTTTCAGATAAGCGAATAATTTCCAGAAATTCGGCAATTAAGTGGCCAGCACATTTGCCAGATTTGTCAGCACCCGACTATTTTCTTTGAGGTTATTTGAAGGTGCGAGTATATGTGAACAAGCCCGAGGCAATCCTTGAGCTCAAGGTTAACATTATTGCAGAAATTCGAGCGATACAGCCACAAATTGTGAAAGATGTTATGGAAATTGCTCTGCAAAGCTGAAAACGGGGGTCATTTAAGTGGCATTATTTTCCATACTTAGTGTAAAAACATTTCCATTTTGTTTATTTTATAATCTGAAAAAAAAAAATTAAAAAAATATATACACGATAAAGTTATTAAATTTTTCAACACCATGGTGACTTTTGGCCGACCCAACCCCATAGAAACTTTTTGGCCCACCCTGTATTAACACTTGAAAGATAAGAACAATGAATTTATTTTTGTTTTGTGAGGCTCAAACAAAATCAAAGTTGCGGCTTTCGAGAAAAGTACTTGAATGCATCAGAACATGTAACAAAACGATATAATTAAATCACACCATTATCATATCCAAAAGGTTCAACATATATGTAGCAACGGTAACTTGAATATCTGCGGGTTTTGAAGTCGAGCTTATTAATATATTTATTGCTACTCCTGCCTTCACTGTTGTGCCCCAACATTTGGCATGTTTTGCACAAAAAAATCAAACATTCAAATAAAAAATATAGAGCCATAAATGCGCTAATTCAATTCTTCTCTATATTCTATATTTTATCAAACAAAATCCATACGATGACATCATTGCTTCTTTTATAAACAAAAAATCAAATCGAAATCAACTAAAACGATTCGATATATTTGTTTCATTTACACAATACATTTTGTTTTTATAAAATTAATTATTTCGGTTAACAACTGGCAAGTTTGTGTACAATAATGTGTAACGATGCTTGTGTTTCGTTGAATTTTTTTTGTATGATGTCATTACAGATTGATACCTAGTTATTTTGAAGCACGAAATATTTTTCATTATAAAAATAATGATGCATGTTGTATTTCCAATACCGGTAGCGACGTCATATGATGAAAATACTAGTTGTCTTCTGAAAAAGTATTGCATATAATATAATAAAGAGACAAAATTGAATGTGTATATGATTTTCTTTTATTATTTTTTTATATACTCTTAATATAAGCCTTTTATATAAGGAGTTAATCAGTTATTGATTATTGGATCAAAAACAGATCGGGTTTTGAATTTAATGCTTAAAATCAATTAAAGTTTAGATTTGTTTAGTCGAAAAACTAGGTTGTGATTTTTTTAATCGCTTTTTGGGATAAAACTATGTTTTAGGTAGATTTCATATAAAAATCTACCTATTGCAATGGGCTTCATCTTGGAATTTCGGAAAAATGTTTGGTGCCAAACAACTATATATGATAAGCGGAGACGAAAAAACAAAAAAAAAAAATTTATATATATATATATATATATATATATATATATATATATATATATATATATATATATATATATATATATATATATAAATATATATATATATATATATATATATATATATATATATATATATATATATATATATATATATATATATATATATATATATATATATATATATATAATATATATATATATATATATATATATATATATATATATATATATATATATATATATATATATATATATATATATATATATATATATATATATATATATATATATATATATATATATATATATATATAAACGATATGGGATATAACGAAAACGACCGGCACTCTCACGGTCGCATTTGTTGGGGTAGATCAAAAAAAGTTTTCTGTACTTGTGTGTTCTAATAATATCTTGGACAAGTTCGTGAATCAGCAAAATCCGATACGTGGTTAAGAAACTAGAGGCTTTTTTCTGAAAAAAATTGATTTTTTAAAACCGTTATAACGGCCGTTTGGATAATAATATTTCAAAAAATTTAACAGATTTAGAATCTTTGGAATCTTTTTTATCAATTTGTTTTAAGAATAGACCTCTGCAGTTAGAGGTTTCTGAGTGAACGGTTCCAACAAAAAAGTTTGCAAAAAAAATTTTTTTTTGAAACAACCGGCACTCTGATGGTCGCATTTATAAGGCCAGATCAAAAATCCTTTTTTAAAAATGTGCGTTTTATTAATATCTTGGACAAGTTCGTAAATCAGCCCAATCCAACATATGGTTAAGAAACTAGAAGCTTTATACTAGAAAAAAACTCTGTTTTTTAGATCCGTTATAACGGCCGTTTGGATTCTAATATTTTTAAAAACTTCATAAATTTAGATTTTTTGAAACTTTTTTAATCAGTTTCTTTGAAAAAAAAAGCAGTTGGAGGTTTCTGAGTGAGCGGCTCCAACAAAAAAGCTTGTAAAACACAAAATGCGTTTGAATCAACCGGCGCTCTCACGGTTGCATTTGTGGAGCCAGATCTAAAAACCTTTCTTAAAAATGTGTGTTTTATTAATATCTTGGATAAGTTCGTAAATCAGAAAAATCTGACACATGGTTAAGGAACTATAGGCTTTATACTAGAAAAAAAAAGTGTTTTTTTTAATCCATTATAACGGCCGTTTGGATACTAATATTTTTAAAATCTTCATAAATTTAGAATCTGTGGAAACATTTTAATCCGTTTCTTATAAACATAAACCTCTGCAGCTAGAGGTTTTTGACTTGTTGGCTTCAACAAAAAAGTTTGCAACAATCCCCAACTACAATTTCCAAAAACCTTATAACAGTCAATGTCAACCTTATAACAGTCAAAAAAATAAAAGATTTGAATAGAATAAATTAATTTTTTTTTCTTAGAAATAAACTATTTTGATATTTTGCAGTAATTGCACGACATATGATATAGAGTAGGTTTGTGTCATAAACTGTACACACATGTTCTGTAGTAGATTTGATATTTGTTTGTTGCAAAATTGGGATAGATATAATTTTGCTTGTAGGTAGCTAATTTTCTTTTTAAAATTTGTTCGATATCTGTTTGAAATTAGTTTGTTTTGTTTAAACTAATCAGATACATCAGATTCTACTGGCACACAAAACTGTCTGATCTCGAAATCTACCTATTTCTAGCGGATATACGTGCCGCTTGGACTTTTTTTTTATATAGACGAAAAAAAAATTATTATATGTTGTTTTGTCATTTCAAAATTATTAAAATGTCATTTTTTTGTGGAAACGAAGAGGTCCTTTATTGTGTAAATGAAATAAAATAATCATTGATTATTATTATTATTAGTGTATAAAAAAAGAATATTTAATAATATAATACGAAAATATATTTAAAGAAAAAGAAAATTTTTAATAGTTGTTGTTGTGTAAAATGGTATTAAACGCGGTGCAGGTGGTGGTGCGTTTCAAGGTTATCTGCACAATAATATTGTAAATTGAAGAATTGTTGTTCAAAGTGGGATAAATAACGGACAGTGAGGAAACACCATTGAGCAGAATCGGGTCGTGGTGTGACATTCTGCTCAAGTTATCGGTTAAAATTTCAAGTTATCGGTGTTGTAAGTGCATTTGTACACCGATATTACGTCTATTGATCAATTTACATTCTGAAATCAAGGATATTATCAAGGATATATGAGTATATTTGGAAATCGAAATAATATAACGGAAGGAAACCAGTAAAAACTGGAACAAAAAGGCGGATATATTGCATCACTCAAGACCCAAGCTAAGTTTTTTATTGCTTTACATAATATTTACTCTTATTTTCATGTTACAATTTTGTTTTTAAGAAATACTATATTTCTGTTGATACTGATTATATTGGGTTCAAAATGAGCCGTTAATAACTTTTCTTAGAGATTTTTCTGGGCCAGAGGCCACATGTGTACTTTTTTTCGTATAGTTATAATCCCGGCATAAACATAACGTTGATGCTATTTAAATTATCCACAGCTAAAACACTTGAACGCTGATCTTCGTAACAAGAGAAATAGGTAGAATTTTTTTGGTTCTCCGGTTCCTTAATCACGTACTGAATTTATGTTAACGAGTTCACCATATTATGAAAATACACTCAAGACGTCACCTTCAGTCATGATCGTACGATAAACTACCACTTAAATCCCTGCACAGAAAAAAAAAATTGAAGTAATGGCAACCTCATCTCAAAGTTGGCAGTTTATTATTCAAACAAAGAAAAATTATTTGCAAACAATTTTTTTTTTTAGTATGGACTTCGAAATTTCCAATTTTCAATTTTTCAAGTTAGCCAGCAGAATTTTCAATTAAAAATTTTTCTGTATGAGTAGTATTTTGTCATTGCACAATAATGTTTTGTGCATTGATCGAAGAAAAAAATTTTAACATTGCTTAATGTTGAAGTCATAAATGCGAATAGAAATGTATTTTTAACATGTCAAAAACCATCTCTTAATTAGAAAGAAATTATCCCATGAAATCGAGACCACAGCATTTAAAATGTTGCAAAGTGTTATTCAAAACATTTTGGAAAGAACATGAATATCCGTAATTAAAAGAACACCATTGTGTAGCATAGCAACGTGGAAGCGACACTCGTTTCTAAAACATTTGGAATATGCTCGTGGCTTGGTCGGCTCCAATTTTGCGCCACGTTATACCACGACCAAATTCTAATAATTTACCTATCATTTGTTCACCAAACGTTTCTCACGTCCACCACACAAAAAAGAGTGAATCAATCCTGTTTTTAGATCGGTCGTTCTTGTTTGTATCAATCGTTCATTTTGGGTCGGCTGTTCGTTCTAAACAAAAAACAATCAGCAAAATTTTTTTCCTTGTTCACAGTTGAAAAAGTAACTGCAATATTTAAAGCAAGTCTTGCAATAGGAGCTATGCGTTGCAGGTTATTATTGAATTGAGAAGTAAATGTTGCATTAAACCTAATTTCAATGCATTTTTATAAAATTTAAAACAACTCTTGCATCATAATTTATTTCTATAGAACAGCTAGAAGTTTTAATGCACCTTGCTACAATTTAATACATTAATGAAATTTTAAAATTCACTAGAGTATTATCCATTCTAAAAATATATAGTTAAAATCGTTTCATGTATGTTTTAGTTATCGCTTCTCAGCTGAAAGTCTATAATAATAGTGATTAAGATGGTATGTATGTTTTAATTTTTTCCTTTGTAATTTTTTTATTTTAATTTGATTAATTTAGGGAGATGCGTAATAATCAAAGTATCTCGAATTTATGATGCAATTTGCATTAAAATGTCATACTAAAAAAAAAGTTGCGAGTAACATTATTTAATGCAAATAACAGACATTTTTAAACAACAAGCACTCTGTTGAATACACCAAGTACTCTGTTAAATATTGATGCAAAGAGCATTAGTTTAACTTTATACAGCAAGCTTTGTATTGTTTTGTAATGGAAACTTCCGTAGGACCTATATGTGTAGCAATTTGCATTACATTTTCAATTTTTTTCTAACTGTGTTGGATCGGTTGTTCATTTTTTATTGTTCTTTTGTTGATTTATTTTTAGCTTTCATTTGTTGGTTTTTGAATCGGTCGCTAATATTAAATCGGACGGTCTTAGAGAAGATCGTCTGCTTTTACAAAATAAGTTTTCAGTTCTCAGTTTTTTTTCTTCTTTTGTTCAATCAGGATACACATTTGTTTTTCAATTATTAACTGTGTGAGTCTCTTTTTCTCTTATCATGTTGTAATGAAAATCTGTTTAGATAAATATACATTTTAAAGCACATTTTTGTGAGAAGTTATTGATTTGAATAAAAAAAAATGAAAAAGAAGTTCATTACACACAAAAAATTTCCATCAACACATCATTATACGATTAGTGACCGATAATACGATTAGTCCGATGAACGATGGTTCTATTACTAACATGAATGATCGGTCATCGTTCACTGAAGTGATTTATTTATTCGTATGGACTTACAATGTACAATATATCATCATTAGAAAGAAATATCTAAATTACTGATCCAAGTTGAAGCAGTTTCACCAAAATTATGTAGTTCGATTAAACCTCCATCAAATAGTCTGCCTGGGCAATCATTGATTATGTGTTGTATTGTTTGTTCTATATATCCACAGTCACATTACACATACTGGTGATATTTCTGGATTCCAAATATAAAGTGTGCTCAACGTTCTTCCACAATTTGTCCTGATTCGATTGAGGATGGTCCAGACACGTCGATTTTGTACTGTATGAAATCCTGGTACTTCCAAATATGGTTCTAATATCAGTTCTTTATTGGGAAACTCATTATTATCGAAGATAGTTTTCCATTTATCATAAATGTTATACTGACTGTAATCTCCAATCGTCTTCAATTTCGTCCAAAATGGAGTTTTGGACAATAATCTATTTACACTTTTAATAATAATGTACGAATGAATCGGGAGCCGCAAGTCATTGAATTTTTTTTGCGCTTCTCGAGCCAAAGCAGCCTCTCTTCTGAGCATAGGAGGAGCTATGTTCGACAATATTGGTAGCCACATTAAAGATGTAGATGTTATCGTCCCTGTAATGATACGCATTGTTGAATTAAGATGAACGTCTATCGTTTTGGTATGAAAACTATGTGAATATACAGATGCACAGTATTCTGCTGCTGAATACACTAAAGATAGTGCAGAAGTTCGTAGGATGACAGGTGAAGCTCCTCAATCCAAACCAGATAATTTTTGTATGATATTGTTTCTAGTTTTTAGTTTTCCACTCAGTTTTTCACAATGGTTCCTAAATGTAAGAGGTCTGTCAAGAGTTATACCCAAGTACTTTGGTGTTGGGTTGTATTTTATGATTTTATTTCCAAAATTTATATTGATAATGTGATTTGCACTTTGATTTGAAAGATGGAAAGTGGAAACTTCACATTTATCTGGATTTGGCCTCAGTCGCCAGTTATTATAATATTCATTAAGCAAATATAATTCATCAGTTATTGCATCAATTGCCCTTGTTTCATCTTTTGGGTCATATGAGTATTGATATGCTATGGCTAGATCGTCGGCATAAATAAATTTCTTAGATACAGTTTGCGGTAAATCAGAAGTATAGACGTTGAAAAATAGTGGTGCTAGCACAGAGCCCTGTGGAAGTCCATTACTTAGCTGTCTTCGTCTACTAATTTTATTTCCCAACATTAAAACAAATGAGCGATTAGAAAGCATAGCGGAGATGAGATTAATAGGATTTTTACACTTCAAAATCTTCGACAATTTGTATAATAAACCAGGGTGGTTATTTTGTAGCGTTATCTCACTAGGTGAGATAAATAGTGAGATAAAAAAATTATGTTTAAACGATTTCTTTTATCTAATATAATCGATCAAAGACAAATATTTTATCTCACTTTTTATCTCACCTAGTGAGATAACACTACAAAATAACCGTTTTCCATACCTTGTCATATGCTGCACTCAAATCTACAAATACTACAGATGTTTTCTTTTTGTCTTGAAAACCAGCCTCAATAGATGTTGTGAGTGCTAAAATCTGGTCACAACAATTTCTTCCACTTCTAAACCCAGCTTGTTCAATAGGAATGATAGAGTCAATTGAAGCCACTATTCTGTTGTAAATAACTCTTTCTAGTAACTTATATCCAACACAGTGAAGAGAAATTGGCCTATAACTTTCTGGAATATCTTTCGGTTTTCCCGGTTTAAGAACAGCTCTAACATTTGCTTTCGTCCACATATTCGGGATTTTTTCATTTTCGTAACAATCCGTAAAGAATTTTGCCAACAATAGCTTTGCATTTTTAGATAGATTTTTATAAAATTCCGGAAAAATTTTATCACATCCAGCTGCTGTTCCGCCAAGTTTTTTAGCAGATCCCATGCTCTACGACTGGAATATGTAAAATCCATATTTGCTACTAATTCTTTCCAGCGGTTTTCTCTATCTCTAGTTAAAGCTGATAGTAGTTCGGATCCAATCCTTCGGATCTGTTTCAATATATCTGTTTTACAGTTCTTCACATTCCGTATTCCAGTTCGGGATATAATGTTCTCGAAAAACCTCGAGGGATATATCTTCTGGCTGCTGCCAATACGACACCAACAAATCTTTGGAAGTTCTCAATCTTCGATGGTATCCAACGAACATTCATATCAACTGACTTTGAGTATTGCTCCCAATTGGCTCTTTTAAAATTCCACCGGGGAACAGGGAACGAATTGATTATAGGTATTTGTATACCTATTTCCAAATACACTGGACGGTCCTGACTATGTGGAAATGTTTTTCCAACTGTTCTGCATGAAGGAAGCGAATTAAAATTTTCATCAACAGATACGAAGCACAAATCTGGATTGGTATCCGAATTCCATCTCGCAGAATGAAAACTTGGCATTTCTTTTGCGTCAAACATTAGATGCAAATGGTTATTTAAAGCCCAATCTATTATAATTTCTCCGTTTTCGTCATCCGAGTCATATCCCCACATAGTATGATGACTGTTGAAGTCACCCATAGATACTGAAGGATATGGGAAAATACTCGGTAAAATAGACCATATAACGAGTGGAGGCTTGTATAAATTTGCAATCGTTACTTTATCGACCTTTATTACAATTATTTCAATTTCATTATGGACATTATTGATAATTGTGGAGCATTTGTATACAAGGTCATTTTTAACAAAAGATGCACTTCCATGGTGAGGGTGATGTATATTTCCCATACACGTAAAGTCTGGAATGAAACCAACACGATCAAAATATTGTTGATTTTGAGTGTGCGTTTTTTGAATTAATAGCACTCACATTTCATTTTATTCAATAATCGTCCCAAAAATATGGATTTGATTGATGTGAGACCTTCCACATTAATCTGGTAAATTTTTAGAATATCTCCTATTGAACGATATTCACAACTTGGTGTATATTCGTCTTCTTCATGGTCTTCTTGTATTTCTTGACAATTTTCTGTTGATGAAAATTGTCAAGAAATACAAGAAGACCATGAAGAAGAAGTGATCAGTTCAATTAAAATTGGTCGTATACGACCAACACATCACCACTATTCATATGGTATTTCTTTCTAAATACAAGCTTTAACTGAATGTTGCTGGCTAAAATGAATAAGAGATAAATTTCTATAACGCTAGAGGTTCCTAATAAACTTTACTATAAATAAATTTAGGAAATATATTAGGTCACCATCTATTATAAATTTGTTATTTATTTAGTTATACAAATGTAGGGAAATATGTTAAATTTATATAGCTGACAGAAGTTTTCTATAAAGAATGTCATTTTAGTTTTTATACTCGAAGTCTTTACTCACCTTAAGATTCTTTCTTTACTGCTGCTTTCTTTCACTCTGTCTGGCTATCTGTATGTCCGACTGTGTATATGTTTCTTCCATTACGATTTCTTTTTTTTTATCATTGTCTCTTGCGTTCATTTTGAATTGTGTATTTGTTGCCACATTACGAACTTAATTAATTTGTTCAAATTTAAATTTGAGTACTATCGCAAAATATTCTTTATTACATAAATGTTCTTTTTGATTATCGCTTAGGTTTCTTGTATTCTACACATTTTGTAATCATATTTGGGATAAATTATGTTTAATGGTGCTAATTACAGGCACGAAAATGCGTATTTATTGCGCATGAGTAGTGTTTCTTCTCGAGAAATATTTCTCGAGAATTTCTCGAGAAATTTAACAAAAATCTAATCTCCATTTCTCGAGAAAATGTTTATTTTTCTCGAGAAAAATATGTTTCCTTTATTTAAAAAATTAAACGTCGAATTTATTAAAAACAATCAATAATATAAATGTTTGCGCTTTTCGGAACAAAAGAGGACTAAAATTACGGTAAGGTAAATTTATGCACCATTGCATTTTAAATAGTTTGACATTTTGTATGAAATGCAAAACAATCAGAAACAAAAAAATTTCAAGAAACAACATATATATAGTAAGTAAAATTGTTACCTGTTATTGTTAAATATTTTACCAAAAACAATAAGGATTCATTAAAACTGCAATATTTGTGGTAAAACGATATTATGTAAGGATCTGCAACTGCTGGTCTTCATCGACATTTCAATGCCATGCATTCTTTGAAAAGAAAACAGCCAGAGTCGGGCACAGGTGGAAGAAATATTCAGTGATATGCAAATCAACAGTGATATGTAAAATATTGATAAATTCATGTCAAGGCAGTGTCCGTCGATAAGTGAAGCAATTGCTCAATTAGTGGCTGTTGATGGGTTTTCTTTCCACAGAATTACAAAAAATAGCTTTATTCGAAAAATCCTTCAAATGTAAAAGAACTATCATTAAGTTTTTCGAAACTAAAAGCTTTAGTTGATAAATAAAATTAATTTATTAAAAACAGTACCAAAAATTTCATCATATCCCTAGACGAATGGACTGACGTCAATAACAAAAGATTTATGGATCTACGGAGTCATTTTCCCGGCCATTTTTGAAATACCGGAATCCGGGATTCATAATGGGGGAAAATCCCGGGATCTCGGGATCTCGGGCTCCCGGGATCCCGGGATTCGTGATTTTTTTTTAACAAAAAGACGTTTTTTACTCATAAGTTACCTGTGATGCCTTATCATAATGGAAAATTTTATTTTAAAATAAAATACTAATTATTATTACTTATTTATTAACAAAAAAATAATTACATAAGTCTTACTTCAGGTAAAAAAAAATAATTTCACATTTTTATTTATAAAAAATATTTCAAATTATTATTAAAATAACTTTTTAAAAAGCACAATGTATTAAGTGATTTATCACTTAGAGAAGACCGCCTCTTAGTGAGAAAATTGGCCGCAATAGAAAAAACTCTCTCACTATCTGTGGATGTAGGCTTTATTGATTTTAAAGCTGACAATAAATTGGTTAGATTAGGCGTTATTTTGCCAGTGCATTCGTAAATGTTTAACTCTTTTAAAACTGATTTGCCACCATTTTTGACGGGCATTAACAGCATGGTTGTATCAATTTCATTCTGCAATTTTGTTGCCATAGATGACGTGCTTGGCTCTGCGTCAGATGAATCGTATACGGATGATGATGGTTGATCGACACCAGCTTTGTCTTCATATGAAAAAAGTCTATCCATTATAGTTTTTGCTAGATTGGCCATTGTATATTTTGATGATATAGCTAAAACATCATCGTAGTTTTAGTGGAAAAACTCTCCGTATGAAAGATATTGCTAAATTTATTTTCATTTGTTGAGGGTGTAGTGAGAGATAGTTAAGCATACGCACTGAATTGATTTCTCTTTTGTACCACTTAGTAATTATGTGTTTATCCATTTTATTTCTATACAAGGTCATATCTAGAAAATTAATTTTGCCCTGGATGTCTTTTTCGAAAGATTCATGAAAGACTCAAAAATATTATGTGTGTGTACTATCTTGCTTCCAGGTATTGCCATCAAAACATTATCCACATACCGGACAATGAACGTAGGTTTTCTTTCAAGTTTTTCAAGAGATACTGTAAACAACCTATCAAGAACCATATCCGATAAACCTCGTGAGACTGATCTACCTATCGCTAGTCCATTTTTTTGTTAAAGTTGTTAGCAAATGTAAACACATTGTCTAATTCAAAACAAAAGTTTAATAAGTTTGTAAATTTGTTTGTAAGTTCTTCCCATCTATAATCAACTTCTTGATTGCCAAGTCTCGTGGTATATTGGTGAATAAAGACGTCACATCAAATGATACTAAAATATCATCATCCTTCAGAGTTATGTCTGGTAATTTTTCTTTTCGTTCCATTGCGTTTTTACACTCTACTGACTGTAACTATTAATTTCTTTTAGGACACTACTTAAATATTTTGATATGTTATTACTTGGCGAGTTTATGTTGGAAACAATGGGTCTTAACGGAATTCCTGGTTTATGTAGTTTTGGAAATTCATATGCTCTAGGTAAGTTGGGATGTTTTGTTTTCAATTGGAGGTATAAGGACTTTGAAATTAGATTTTCTTCCAACATGTTTTGAAGATTCTTATTAATACTTGCTTGTATTTTATGTATTGGATTGGACTTGAGCTCATCGTAGGTATTAGTGTCATTCACAAGGTTAAACATTTTAACATTATACTCCTCGTTTTCCATTATAACCATCTTATTACTTTTATCACTGCTAAGCACGATCAAATTTGGTTAACTTATTAAAATTCAATGAAGATTTAAAAACCAAAAATTTTTGTCTTCTAAATTATTTCTGGCTGAGAAAAAGGTGCGTTTTAAAAAACGAAGTGAAACATATTGTACAGAACGCATTTTATTAAAATTAAAACCTGAAATCTTCTGCAAGCAATATTAATGCATGCCCAAATGGTCTTATGTCTCTACGCTAATTATGCAAAGATCGATCAAGAACCTGAAACGATTTTTACTTCGTCAGTCTACTCGTCAACTTCGACATTCATTCCAAACAATTTCAATGTGGAATAGTCAATTCTTCCACCTGGTATAGCAATGTCGTAGCTATTCCCGACTCTCTATAAATGTACTTCTGTAAGAATTTTCAAACAAGGTTATAGACCCCTACTTCAACCATAATCGATTATTCTACCAAAAAAAAGGTGCATAATTTGCAAATCGGGTATCAGTTAGTCTACAAACCAGACGAAAAAAATGTGTACTAATCATTTAATTTCGTCAATTTAAATAATCGGCTAATTGGTTTTATAATAAAAAAATGAAGAACTTTGAAATGAGATAACAAAATTCTATTTTTGGCGATTTTAACTAATTTGGTAAAATTTTTACGGCTAGCAGATATTTTAAGTTTGCAGCAAATATTACAATTGCATCTCGTTTTGAGTTGTAAATTATTGTTGGACGGTCTTGAGGGAAATATTCTGTATAATCATTTGATTACACTGTTGCTGCGTTATATTTTTTTTTTTAATAAAATGTGTTGTGTAATAGGGTTTAGAATATGTGTCACAACAACACATAAATACCTTTTAAGACCTAGGTCTAGACCTGGGTCCCACAACAACTGGCGTTCTAAGGTGTTGATTAACGCTTTTCTTAAACCACTGCGGGTTGAAGACACCTAAGATTAAGTGTTCCGGCAAACTATTCCATTTGTACGCAGTTCGGACAAAGAAGTTTCTCTGCGATCTGCCAGTATGACAGCGCGGGATCTTTACCGTTTCACTGGTTGCGGCAGCCGATTGCCGTGTGGAACGGGGGTAAGAATAAGTTTGAGGCATGATGCCGCTGATTTCATCTCAGCACTTTTGATGACGATATTTGTAAAAAACAACGAGGTCAGTAACAGTGCGACGATGTGGTAGGGAATCAAGTTTTGATGTCAAAGCTCGATCACCCACAATTCGTATAGCCCGCTTTTGAGCTGTATAGCCTAGCTTTTGAGCCGTATAGCCTAGCTTTTGGCCCAAAAAGATTTTAATGCTGTAATAATATATGTAGGTAACATTTTCAACGTCCAACAACTTCAACTAAATTCACAAAAGACAGTTATAAAGGAAAAAGTAATCCACAAATGTTATTTAAAAACACTGTAAGTTGTGTTGTAAATAAAAAAATGTTGCTGTTGTTAGACTTAGACTCTTTTTGTTGCAAGACGCACAGTTTTTGCGATTTATGTCATATTTTTAGGTGTGATCGACCATTCAGCATGATCATGCAACTTTTATTCACGTGATTTTTTTATGATGGTTCATACAGCTTCCTGGGAGTGAGATTTTGAAATGTTGCTGCTGTTGCGATTAAAACATTTTTAAATCTGAAAAATGCAATTAGTTTAAATCATCAGATGCAGATTGCGATTTGATTAAATCTCGTAAGTAAATGTGCCAACGAAACTGATACTATTTCAACAAGTTTGCTATTCATCTCAAAACCAAATTAAAACTGTAATATAATATTTAACAAAAACTTATGTTAATAAAAGTAAATAAAACAAACAATAAAATTAAAACAATTCTAATTCCAATTCTAATTCTAATTCTAATTCGTGCTAAATAAACGAAATAAATATTAGTATTTTATAATAAAGATTAGGATGAAGATTTTAACTGAATTCACTTGAATCAAAGAAATAAAGCTCATAACGATTCATTCATTCTGTGATCGGGAATGATTTATTCGTAGAAGATTCCAAAAATAATCGTAAAATATGAATCTTCGTCTGATCGTACCGTTACAGTTTACACGCACAATATATATATTTGCAAATTCTATGCTTGATGGGAGCCCATGCAAAAAGGGTTTGAGTGCATTTGAGAAATTCTCTTTGTACTTAAAATATTTTGCAACATTTTTGTTTCGATAAACTTTTTTGGATTTAATAAAAAATGGGCATTCATTATACGACTATCATATTATGTTTATTTAGTTGTTTGATAAACACAAATAAGGTTGTTCTTTTAAACAAAATGTGAAAGTTTTGCATGTGAATTAGAATTAACGGGTTAAATTAGAGAATTTAGGACATATTACAAATTATTTTGAGACACTATTCCGATAGATAACAGGTTTTAGAATTGTGCATAACAAAATATAAAAATATATCAAACCTTAAATAAACTACACTGAAAAAAAATTGAAGTTCATGACCACCTCATCTCGAAGTTGGCAGCTTATTATTCATGCAAAGAAAAGTTATTTGCAATCAATTTCACTGTGATTGGGACAACTACACGATAACACTTTCCTAACAACAGAATGAGGTTTATTTAAAATATAAAGTGTTATATATCCAATATAACAGTCGTTGTTTAAAGATAATAATAATTTAATCAAAAGAAATATGTAATCGATATTCACCAAAAAGTTTTTCTTACTTAAATAAACAATAATAAATATAATTATTATTGATTCAAATGGATGCTTATGAATTTTTATGTTACCAAATAATAAAAAATATCGAGCAAATTCACACTATTTAAGTTATCATAACATTAATTTTGATTGAAATATATCCCATGTTGTCTAGTGGTTAGGATATCTGGCTTTCACCCAGAAGGCCCGGCTTCGATTCCCGGTATGGTAATATTTTTCAGTTCATTTTATATTTACTTTATTATATAGAATAAACAAAGTTAAATGGTTCACTGATCACTCAAACATTTTGTATGCTTGTGCTCAGCGTCGTCAATTATTTTTTCATTTCATTCAAATTGTATCGTTAAAACAATGGCGAAAATATGGACGCTTTTGTTTTTAATCGCGAATTAGATCGATGCACATTTTGTATACATGTTTGCATGATTTAAAAATGTTAAATCAAAACAAATATGTATGATGTTGAGATGTACATACTTCTAAGTTTCAATTAATTTTTTTAGAATATTTAAAAAAAACTTAAACATTAGTAAAATAAAAAAGTATACGAAATGTGTGAATATACTCGTTCACAATGCGCATTATGTTTGTTAGGAAAATGTCTGAAAACAACTATTGATAGAACTCTGTCCTTTAAATTCTACCTAGAGAATACGTCAAAAAACATAAAACGAGAAAGAATATGCTACACGAACTGGCCGGCACGAGATGGTGTGCTATTCCAGCTACCTATCGCACGACTGCTCTATGTCTGTCATACTCAGTGGTTGAGTATGGAGTACCAGTTTGGTTAAATAGCACACATACTCAAAAAGTTAACCGCCAGCTTCATGCCATGATGCGTAGCTTATCTGTGAACATATAAAGGTAACCAACATTACGTTAACTTTCAATGAATATTACGGTGACCTAACTCTTTGTCAACTGTATTCAAGAAAACCTCCCCACAAAACTTGGGCATTTCAGAGTCCATCTCATGTGACTTCGGAGCTCCACAGCAAACCATTAAACACTTTTCTATTGTGTGTCCCATTAGACGATAAAATGACTATATCTCAGACATCCATTTAGCCACATCCGACGTATAGTAGCATGGATAGACTCACTCGATTTAAATATCTTTTGTTTATCCTGATAGGTTTGTTTGACTTCAAAATAAGTTTGACTTCATAGAATATATTGCTTGTTTGTTTGTTTGTGACAGTTTCCAGTATTTGTGTATGACTTTAACCACTGAGCATGTCAAAATTGGTTTTACAATGCTTTGGTGCAACAACTTTGTCATTTTTGAATTTAGACTTTAAATTTTTCAAACAAGAGAGGTAGCTGTGCTTTGATCCAGATCCTATACTAATTATGGGATCCTACTATATACGTGAGACAAGTAGTTCTCCTCTTTCTTGAGTTACTTTGTGAGAAAGAATTTATTGACTTCTTTTGAGAAGGGCTAAGAAACAGAAAATTCTTTACTTGACGGCGACTTCTCGACTATTCATCCAATAAATTTAACAAATTTAAGATGGTATTGGCTCTTCGGCAACTTTGAAAGGTTAATGGTTGAGGTGTATTTAGTTTATAGTATCACTTTTCTCTTCACTTATTATTGACCCCACTTGTAGAATAATTTGTTCGTGAGATATATAAGACATATAAAATCAGAGGTTAACCGTTTTAGTTTCTGCATTTTTGTTGCAGTAGTTCTGTGTTTTCTGTCTTCAAGAACGTTTTTTGACTGGCGCTAGTTAATTGGAGAAGAGAAAAATGTTTCTCTCAATTGAACTAAAAAATGTACTATTTTGTTTAACACTGTGAATTAAAAAACATATTCTATTTTTTGTGATGAAAATCAATTGAGCACTTGAGATATCAACATCGTATTAATATTTTGTGATTTACAAAACCAAACCTTTTCAATCACAAAAAAGTTTTTCTATCGTTTCCGTGAAATAATGCCTAAATGAAAAATATATGTGACTACCAGTTAACATTTATTTATACTACATTATAAAGCTACGTTAAGCATTTATACTACATTATATTTATAAAATGGCCAAAAATATTCCCATGCCGGGAATCGAACCCGGGCCTTCTGGGTGAAAGCCAGATATCCTAACCACTAGACAACATGGGATATTTTTACGATGATCATTTTTTGGAAAGGAAAATACAGCACATAAATTAACTAAAATCTTATGCTAAAAAAATAACGGCCCTCTGCTACCTATCTCAAATAAAAGTGTGTTAAAAAAAATAATTATATAAGTTATTTATTATTATTAATATTATAAAAATTAAATGAATCTAATATAGTCCCTGAGCCTACGCCGATTTCATGTGGTGATTACCACATATTTTAAACCTCGTGAGGCGCCTGTCCCTGACGAGTCCGAAAACTTTTGTTCTGCCATTTTTCTCGATTCGGCCGCTTTTTCGTTCGGCAAGCTCCGAAAAATGCCTTGTCCGAAAAAAATTTGTCTGCTTTTGTCTAGTCAGACAGCCAAAATATACCAAAATGTCAGTTGTCGGACTCGACAATGGCCAGTGGCGGATTACCATGGAGGCGGAAGAGGCGGCCGCCTCGGGCCCCACATGCACAGGGGCCCCCTCCCTACAAATAGTATTGATATTTTATAGGTATTCAAATATCAGATGACTGCGTTCATTCAACCAAAGTTTTTAAACCTAAAGATTTTTTTAATATTATCCCACATGTAAAAGTGTTAGGTTGTCAATTTGTATTACTTTTTTTCATGTATGTATTTATTTTAATAATTCTAATTTGATAGTGTTATAATTTTTTAATGTACAAATTCGTTTTCCAATTTGTATAGTAAAAAAAAATTTTGTTTTGAAAAGTTCCACTGTTACGAATGAATATTAATACTAAAACTTTATTTGCAATGGGCTGTTATTATATTAATCGCAAAATTATTGATAAAAACAAAATCCAGATAAATATTTTTTGGATATATGAAGCATATTTGAGTTTTATGTTTTAATCAATGATTTTGGATTTCTTTTAAGACCTACAATTTATTGAAAGCATTAAACTGAAAACCTCAATTTTAAGCATATAATTGTTAATATTTTAGATTAATTTCATATATAACTAAATAAATGAAAACTTTTTAACGTGTAGAATTGAAATCTATTATTGTATGCTTAAAATCCATGTATTTTTAATACAATACATGCTAAATTCATCATTTGGATTAACGTTTGAAAAGAGTTTCCATATGATATGATTGATATAGTATAGGTGGTTTAGCTTTAGTTGTATATTTCGTTTTATTAACGTTGATTGGAAAAGATTGTCTAAAAAATTTGTTTGAAAAATTTGAAAAAAAGATTGTTTGTAACTGGACGTATTGATACTCAAATAGCTCGTGAAATTGAAGTACAACAAAAATGCTGGCGGGAAGTTTTAAGAAGAGTTGCAGCTATGGTAAAGCTATTAGCTACTTTGGGTTTAGCATTTCGTGGTCATCTAGAAGATATTGAGTCGAACAGAAAAGGAAATTTTATGACAAGCATTGAGTACCTATCCCAATTTGATGATTTTCTTAAAAATCATTTGGAGAGGTACAGCCATTCAGGAAAAGGCAATGTAAGTTATTTATCACGTACCACATGCGATGAATTTATTAATTTAATGGGAACTGAAGTAAAAGAATACCTAATTCAAGAAATTCAGGACTCTTTATATTATTCAATTATTGTTGATTCTACGCCAGACGTGAACCACACTGACCAACTAAGTTTTATATTAAGGTACATTGATAAAGTGGGCGATGCAAGAGAACGATTTTTGGATTTTTACAAATTGAAAATCACAATTCAGAATATCTAGCACAACTTATTTTGAAAACTTTAAACAATTTGTCTTTGGATATTAAAAATTGTCGCGGTCAAACATATATGGCCGGAAAATATAATGGTTTACAAGCCAGAATTAAAACTCTAAGTGAGACCGCCATTTTTATTCCTTGTACAAGTCATACGCTTAATTTAATTGGAAATTATGCTGCAGATGCCTATTCTACTGCGGTGTATTATTTTAACTTTATCCAAAATATATATGCATTCTTTTCTTCATCTACTCACAGATGGAAGTTGCTTATTGATAATTTTTCCGATCCTAATTCCAAGCATTTAAAAAATTAAGTGACACAAGTGACAAGATGGTCTGTAAGAGCTGATGCAGTATCCGCCTTGCGGTTTAATTACAAAAATATTAAAAGCGTTCTTATCCAAATTAGCGAAAATGAAGACGAAAAACCGATTACTAAAGTTGAGGTTAAAAAATTAGCTAGCTCTTTCGATGAATATGAATTGCCTTATTAACCGTTCTATGGAATATATTATTGCAAAGAATCAATAGTACTAGAAAATCATTTCAAAATATTCAAACGAACTTATTACAAGGAGTAAAACTGTTTAATTCTTTGTCACAATTTATAAGGGATGTTCGGAATGATTTTGAGAGCATAGAAAAGCAAGCAAACTTATTAACAGACAATATTAGCTACAAAGAAGGACGAAAAAGAAAACGCAAAATTATGTATGATGAATCATCCGCAAATGATACACAGCTAGTAGGACGAGAATTGTTTATTATAAGTACTCACAAAATGATCTGTGATAGACTTGCCACTGCAATGTCTACCAGAACGTCCATATATGAAACTGTTTTAAATAATTTTAAATTATTTTTTGATCAAAATACATCCAGTGATGAAGTTGACAAGTGTATTTTAGAATTGTCAAATACATATACGAGGAATATAGAAGTACAATATTTTAAAGACGAAGTACATCATTTTTTAAAATATATAAAAGAAGAGAACATCACTTGTCCATTTAAGATGTACAAGGTAATCATTGATGGCATTGATTGTACAAGGTAATCATTTCCCAATGTGGAAACTATTTTAAAAATATTTCTTACATTGCCGATATGCAACGCAAGTGGGGAACGATCTTTCTCCGTTCTGAAGCGGATAAAAAATTATTTAAGAAATAGTCTTAATCAAACTCATTTGCAAAATTTTTGGTAAAATCTTAGGCCCCAAAATTTTGTTCCGCCTCAGGCCCCTTAAAGGCATAATCCGCCACTGACAATGGCAGACACATTACCCTCGTGATCTAAAGCAGTTAAAAAAAATGTGGTAGCAAATTTACAAGATCACGGGAAATCGATATCTTTCGAAGCTTGCCGAACGAAAAATCTACCGATTTGAGGAAAATGGCAGAACAAAAGTTTTCGAACTCTTCAACCATGAAATGAAATCGGTGTGGGCCCAGGGACTAATAACACATGTAATGGATAGTCTGGCATAATGTCAGAACGCAGTGTATTACAGTCGCAGTTTCCTTAGTTGTTGTTCCTTATATTAATCTGTACCACTTGTAATAGATTCTCATCCCTTCGTCATCAATAGTCATATTTCATGTAGTTTCCTTAACCCATAGTTTCCTTATATTTCTTAAAATCTGACTAAATCTGCAATAGGTGGACGGACGTATAGGAGAGGGAAAATGGCACTAATTACCCTGATTTATTTATTCATTAATATAATATAATATTGGTTAATTTGAATTAATTGATAATTTTCTTTAATCATCATCCGTATAACCTCTAAACTTTAATCAGAATTTAATCTTACCACACACTAAAATTGACGCGCGCTATATTTCCATTCGACTGTTCTCGCCATACTACTTGGGTTTGAATTTTTTTCTAAAACACAAACCGTAATGAAACAACGAAATTTTCAAAACCTCATAACGGCTACGTGTATTTTGTTTCCAATCGTCAACATACAACGAATTACTATTTTTGCTTTGTTAAACATTTGATTTATCTTTGTATGAGTGTTTTGCTTTAAACAATCCTTCCGTTATTAAACTGAACTTCACTGTGCTGATATAGTAGAGTGTAGTTTAATAAATGTCCAAACATCATAACATTGATCGCATCTGCATTTAATTCATTTTGGATTCAATTATAAATATTATGGATGTGTCAGAAATATTCTGTATCCCAACCTTATTCTCGTACAATATTATCAAATAGTAAACGGTTTTGTGAACTATAAAAAGTTCCCAATAATTTGAAAATCTGATGTAAATTAATTATCTCCCATCTAAATACTTTATTCGAGTTACTGCGAGATTAAAAATTTGACTATATAATGAGCACGGTAACTTATTCTCTCTCTTATGTCTTGGATTTCTTTCTCATGAATGACAAAATTAAGGCTGAATTTTGCATTCATGTCGTTTTTTCCTAATATTAAGTTTAATATTAAGTAGTAAAATTTTTAATTAAATTAATTTTTAAAAATAATTCAATTAGTGCAAATTATTTTAAATGTTCCGTCCGGTTAGTGTAATTTAGAAAAAAATATTATATGTTTCGTGTTGTGAAAAAAAATTTAAAAAAAGGAAAAAAATATACCAAAGAAAAGAAAATATTTGTTTGTGTTGTGCAAAATAATTGCTAATGCCGTAAAAACCGCAAACCAAAAAATTTATTATTGACCTTGTAGGTCCATATCTTCTCTTAGTCCAATTAACATTTCGTATAGTGCACGTCAAAATCTGCTACCTTTTCATTTTTGTGTTTGACGTCGCTTAAAAAAAAAAAGAAATTAGTTTAATTTCAGTTTTGGCTATTGTGATTTAGCCGGATATTATACATTAATTTTTGACAGATTGAAATCGGTGGTGTAGAGAATTGTGTTATTTTGTGGACGTGGAACTCTTTTATATTCTTTGTTGGATAATAACAGCCGGAAAAAGGGATTCATCCAGTGGAATTGGGTTATGGATAGTTATATCCGATAATTGAAAAACGTGAATTGCAGGGAAAAGAAGGAAATTTTGACGAGATCGATCACAATTACCACAAAAGAAATTTCGGAGTATCAGGTATGATTCAATAGATTATTAATATGACTAGTGTGGTAGAATTACAATTTCAGTAACGGGATAGCTAATTTTTAGTGATAACCCCTAAGGTCAATCAATAAGTAATACGATAAAATCCAAGTGATTGCACCATTTCGAACGGATGATTAGAAAATTAGTCCTACACCAGTCTAGCTAGTTTTTCTTTTGTGTGTCCGTAATACAGGGCGTGGTCAAGGTCACGGACAACTGGAAAACCAAAAAGAATTTTATTTGTGTATTGTGTTAATTTATTATATGAGAGGAAAACCTTGCATGTGATGTCAATTCCTACGAAACCGCAACCAAACAAAATAGGTTGGCTATGATAATGATGATGAGAAGGTCACCCCAACTAGTAGTGACAACGTCCGCGGTGTTTAGTGAAAATTAATTTATTAACTTATTGGAACAATTTACGTACCGCCATTAGTATTTAGTTTGATTATTAGTAGGATCATGATGGATGCTCATATCCAGTAGTAAAAAGTCAATCTGTGTTTTGTGATGAATATTTCATTAATTAGGAACAGTTTACTTTTGATTATAAAGTGTTTACTGAACTCAAGCAAAATCTACCAGTTTGATTAGTATTATTTTAATAAGCCTTGCTCATAACTAGTATTAATAACATAAGAACATAAGTTGTGTTTTGTGAAGTTTAATTTAAACATAAATAGAACAATTTCTGTACCGATACTAGTAATTATTTGGAGTATTATTATTTTAATTTAGAAATGCACTTAACCAGTAGTGATTATGTAAATCTGTGTTTTGTGAAGAATATTTACTTAATTTAGAACAATTTCTTTGATTATAATGTGCTTATGGAACAAACAAAAACAAAAATACCTAGTTTGATTATTCATAATAATTTTATATACCAATAATTGTATTTCCTCTGGATTAAAATGGGGCTTGCATCAAACCAAAATTAATGAAGCGCCACATCTGTGATATTTATTTCAACTTGTGCAACATAGTATTGATATACCGTTGTTACGTCATCAGTCCCCACTTTTGCAACGCAGTTCTGTGCAATATTTTGGGGTCATCATTGTCAACTGTTTGCAACGAATTTTTTTTTTGATATATACAGATTTTTGCGTGGTTCAAAATTTTTCAACGGGCATTTTTTTTTACCAAGTTGTTGCCTGGTATTTTCTACGCATGCAACTATAACTAATATATTTCAATGCAACATTTAATGGTGATTTTTTTTTACCACTACTGTGCTTCAAATAATATGCAACGTAACAATTAAGTGTGATTTTTACCACCTCTGTGCTTCAAATATTGTTCAACGCAACATTTAATAGAAATTTGTGCTGTAACCAACGTATTTCAACCATACTGTAATGCAACTTTGAAGTCCACCTTTTGCTAACATTACCTGATCTCAAAGGTTAGACTTTGGTTATATTTTCATATTTTTCAACGCCACTTTGACGTCCGAATCTTGCTATTGCTACTGTGGTTTAAATGTTTAACGCTGATGACTGCAAGCTTATATAACGTTCCTACTTATCATTTTTGAGTCAACAAAATTTTACATCAATTACATCATTTTTGATTCAACAAAATTTTACAAATTTATATACCGTTTCTACGTATCATTGGTGATTCAACAAAATTTTTACAAATTTATATACCGTTTATACGTATCATTTTTGATTCAACAATATTTTACATCAATTACATCATTTTTTGATTCAACAAAAGTATACGACAATTACAACATTTTTGATTCAACAGAATTTTACAAATTTATATAGCGTTTCTACGTATCATTTTTGATTCAACAATATTTTACATCAATTATATCATTTTTGATTCAACAAAATTTTACATCAATTACATCATTTTTGATTCAACAAAAGTATACGACAATCACAACATTTTTGATTCAACAAAATTTTACAAATTTATATAACGTTTCTACGTATCATTTTTGATTCAACAATATTTTGCATCAATTGCATCATATTTGTTTCAACCATATTTTACCACAATTACATCGTTTTTGGTTCAACCATATTTTTCAACAATTACATCTTTATGTGATCCAACCATATTTTACAACAATTACATCGTCTTGGATTCAACCATATTTTGCATCAATTATATCATTATTCGATTCAACCATATTTTACAACAATTACATCGTTTTGGATTCAGCCATATTTTACAACAATTGCATCTTTTTTGATTCAACAATATTTTGCATCAATTATATCATTATTCGATTCAACCATATTTTACAACAATTACATCGTTTTGGATTCAGCCATATTTTACAACAATTGCATCTTTTTTGATTCAACAATATTTTTCATCAATTATATCACTATTTGATTCAACCATATTTTTCAACAATTACCTCGTTTTTGATCCAACCATCTTTTACAACAATTACATCATTATTGATTCAACCATAATTTTACCTCCATTACACCATTTTTGATTCAGCAATATTTTACATCCATTGTATCATTTTTGATCCAACAATACTTTACCTCAATCACATCATTTTTTGATTCAACAAAATTTTGCATCAATTACAATACTTTCTTTTGATTCAACAAAATTTATATAACGTTTCTTCTTATCATCTTGATTCAACAAAGTCAACAATAGTTTTCATCAATTACAATATTTTTTTTTGATTCAACAAAATCATACCAGTTTTTTTATAACGTTTCTACCTACCGTTTTGATTCAACAAAGTATTCAACGATTGCTAGTTTATTGAACGTTTCTACCTACCAGTTTGATACAACGTTCGTACGTGCAAAGTCATTCAACATTTGTTTTTATACCAAGTAATTTTGGGGTATTTCCAAACATGAACAACGTGCTGATGGAGGGCTGATGGAATTCGAATAGGAGGACGGGGTTTAATCATGGGGTGAGTAAATTTATTTCATTATTACGGCCATAATGATAAAGGGGTGTGAGTGTGTGTGTGTGTATGTGTGAGCGTGTGTGTGTGTGTGTGTGCGTGTGGGAGTGTGTGTGTGTGGGCATATGTGAGTGAACGTAGGGGTTGGACGTGTTGATCGTGGGTCTTTCGCCAATGGGGTCGCCAGAGTCTTCGTTTTTCCACTTGTATTTCTTTCCATTTCTGCAAATTTTCGTGAATAGCGTACATGTCTGTATTTGTGCTGAAGTAGCAGGGTTACTTTATCGTTCCCATGGTCTGAAGCTAGTTTGGGGCTTGAAAATCAATCTCGCTAGGTACGCTTCCTGCTATGTCCTTCTTATTGGTTCGCCAATAAGAAAGCGCTTCATTACAAATTGGCGCCCAACGTGGGGCTCCTCTAAGGGTCCCTACAGCGATGTAGGACTCTGGAGGAGTCCCTCCATAATTTCAAAAAATTCGAAAAATTTTTTTTTAAAATTTTTCTTCCAAAATTAACTTTCTTTTCCACCAAAACAATAGTAAAGACTCTGGCGGCGTAGAAGCAATTCCCTGCTTCAAACGCGCAGGAGCAAAGGAAGTCTGAGATTCCTCAGACTGTACTTTGATGGGGAGTTGCGTCCCTACGCCTCCAGCTAATATTCTCCTTTTTTGTCTTTTTTTTTAAAACGCATGGGTGAGAATAATTTTTCGGAATTATTCTCAATGGGCATTACAACCCCACGGACCCTAGTTACGGGGTGGGTTTCTGGAGACGTCTCAAAGGCCGAAGGTGTCTCAGGTGCCAGACCTAGAACGACGTGGTTTGGTGTATACGCCAAACCTCGTCCGAGTCTGGTCACCTGGTCAGGCTTCGGGTTTGCGGGGTCCTCAGAGCCCAACCTGCGCTACTATTGCCTAACGTTAGCGACCCCTCCCGGCAATACTAGCTTCCCTGTGGTTGAGGTGTGCTGGTTCTCATCGGGTGATACCGAGGAAGTTCTTCCAAGACAGCATTGGCCCGCTGTCGAGGGAAGATTTCGCTCGGCTGTCATGCTGATGTGTAACTGGTCCACCTCTGCCACAGCACCTTACCGTATGTGTGGGTGGCGTGGATCGCAGCTGCCGAGTGTTGTTGATAGAATGGTGGTGCAGGGGATTTTATCTTCTGACCATCCCCATCAGCACTCGTCAGCTGGGTGAGGCACTACCAGCACATACCCCACCTTATTCCTGTCTCACCCTCCCTTCTCCCATCCTTATTCATCCCGTCTTGTTCCCTATCCTTTTCCACTTCCCATCCTTTTAACGTAGAACACTTTCAATTTTCATTGGTCCCAAAGTAAAAACATAAAAAAACCACAAAGCAAAATGAGAAAGATCGGCGGTCACCACCTTCAACCCCGGGTGTGATGAACTCCCCCCGTGATTGGTCCGTCCGTCCGTCGTCGATAAATAAATAAATTGATAAATAAATATTTATTAAGAAAGATAATTAAATAAATATTTATTAAAAAAATAAATAAATAAATATTTATTAAGAAAGATAATTAAATAAATATTTATTAAAAAAATAAATAAATAAATATTTATTAAGAAAGATAATTAAATAAATATTTATTAAAAAAATAAATAAATAGATAAATAATAAATAAATAAATTGGTAAATGTTTATATATTTATACAAAAAATAAATAAATAAATAAATATTTAATTGCGAACTATAAATAAAACTGCTGGTATTACCAAATACTAATCCGCTCTTTCTCCAACAATTTGTAGGTCCATCAAAATAAACAACATACAAATCAATAAAAGGAAAGTAATTAACATACAAATCAATAAAAGGAACATAATTAACATATAAATCAATAAAAAAAAAAAAAAAAGGAAAATCAAGAATATAAAAATCAATACAAGGAAAATAAGAAGGATTTACAAACGGAAAAAACACATAACAACATTGAAGACACCAGCTAATTTTAAGTATTTTAAGAAATCAAATTTAGTTGAAAATTAATTTAATTTAAAAGAAAACAACGAAAAATTTGCCTACCCGAATTTGAAGGTTTTAATTTACTAATTTTGAACTCCGTGAGAGATTTGGCTTCAAGTTCGGGGAGAGGATTTTTTTTTGGATTCAATTCAGTATTTCATTGGCAGGGTAGCATTAAGTTTTTTTGTTACACTTAAAATTTCTTAGTCTTGTCAAACCGGTAGGCTTGCCGCACTGTTTATTCGATCGCTCAAAATTTTTTTTCGTATTTTGCGACTTTCGCGGCACGGGAACCTCCAGATCTGCTCGGAATTGGGTCTGGAAAGTTCATATAATTGTCATCTTCTGCCATATTTTAGTATACTTGTTTTCTCTCACAGTACAATTTTTACCTTGTTTAGTCAAATCAGATACAAAACACAGTAGTATTTTCGCAATTGCCATCTTCTGCCATATTTGTAGTCTACTTATTTTCTCTCGAATCTCACCGTTTATTTTTATTGTTCTGTTCATATATCAGCATCTTGGAAAACAATTGTAAATAGTAGTGAAATAATATCAAGACAATAATAAATCTTATTTAATATAATTGACGAATTGGTCAGACATTGCGTAGCTGTTTGAGGTTTGAATCGCTAAATTTCCATATAATTTTTTTTAAATTCTGCTTTAAAATATATTCATAGTACTCAAATATTGGAATAAAATAATCTTTTCTGTTGATAATTGAATTGTTTATTTGGATTCAACGTTCACATCGATAGTGTAATAATTTTCGTTTCGCTCTCCATATACGTGCATTTATTGATCTGGTCCTGTGCGGCGGTTTGAGTATTCATAATGTCAGCCACTGATAAGATTGACGTTCTGGATAGGTTCAAATTTCAACAAAAAAAAAAAAAAAAAATGTCAGTCTTAAAAATTTCCAAGTTCAAAAGATCAAGTTGTTGATTTTGTTACGATGTGGAAAAGTTAAAATATGATAAAATTTATGATGCTGATGATAGTAGAAATGAATCAATCGATTCACCAAATTCTCAAATAATTGACAACCAGAAATTCTGTCAGTGGCAAGTATATTGAATCACCTATGAATGAATTTAAGAAAATAATTGATAGATCTATTGCCGACAATAAACTCAGACATCGTCTACCCTTGTATTCGCAGATAACCTAATTTCAGGCCAGGTAAAATACTGGCTTGTTTAGATATTGAGATTCCTCCAGGGGGTGAGGTTTGGAGATTGTGGTTACCCGAGGAATGCACTGACGAGTGTATTGCAAGGGCCCACAGTCCACCAGCTTCATCTCATGGGGGTTTCGCAAAAACAAAAATATTGTATTCTGTCGTAATATTATTTTGAGCGATGCAGATAAACTGCAGACAATTATCTGTAGCGCTCTCACAAAGATTTGCGAAGCCAAAGTTTGAAAGTTGGTAGGTAGCGCTGCTTATCAGCTGGAAGACCTGGCTTCCCAAACGAAGAGGCGTCTACCATTCGAAGGACAGTCTAGCTTAAGGTCTGAATGGTATATGTTTATTGTTGATTCGCCATCTCTCATTTATATTGAAAATACAAATATTTCAAGCAAATATTATCCTCTGGACATTTCTCGGCTACTTGACCATCAATAGGTTGAACCTCTAATAATTTGCGAGGACGTTCTTGGACTTTCGCTAACGGCTTTTCACGATCATGGTTTCATCTTTACATTCAGCTTTTAAGTAATGAATTGTATTTTTTTTTTTTTTTGAAGATTTATTTTTGTATGATATTGAATGGAATCATCACGGATTCTGCTCAGTTCTATTTCGCTGCAGTTTTTCATTCCTGAGGACATGCTTCTGGTTGCAGACGTTTTTTTTTTGTTTCGGAATCATTCGGTTTGGGTTCTAAATTTCTAATTTTAAAATTTAAATTATGTAATAGCCCGGCTAGCTTAGTCAATAGAGCATGAGACTAGTGAGCTCAGGTGTAGGGTTCGAGCCTGATTAATATCAGAACAGGAGTCTTGGTGTATGTATCATTAAAAAAGTAGGTCAATTGTTACTTCATTCTCAAGTTTGGTAGTAAATTGGTTTGGTTTATTTTTTTTTGTGACTTTAGAGTCTCGGGATCCCCCAGATCTGCCCGAAATTGGGTCTGGAAGATTTTAATTATCCACCGCTTGCAATAGAGTAGAATACTGATTTTATCGATACCCCTCCCAAAAGTTTTTTTTTGTATATTCTTAGATATTTTGTTACTTTGTTTCTGCTAAGACTAAGTTTGTAATACTGATCGCATTGATTGCTAATCTGTGGTACGTCGAGGTGCTTCACCAAGCTAATATGTATATACAAGGTCTATTGGCGACCAGCCTATGCCTTTTTCAACTTCTTTTTGGTCGTAGGTGTTCGTCCAAAAAGCACTTGTTCTGTAATGGATAGTCTGGCATAATGTCAGAACGCAGTGTATTACAGTCGCAGTTTCCTTAGTTGTTGTTCCTTATATTAATCTGTACCACTTGTAATAGATTCTCATCCCTTCGTCATCAATAGTCATATTTCATGTAGTTTCCTTAACCCATAGTTTCCTTATATTTCTTAAAATCTGACTAAATCTGCAATAGGTGGACGGACGTATAGGAGAGGGAAAATGGCACTAATTACCCTGATTTATTTATTCATTAATATAATATAATATAATATTGGTTAATTTGAATTAATTGATAATTTTCTTTAATCATCATCCGTATAACCTCTAAACTTTAATCAGAATTTAATCTTACCACACACTAAAATTGACGCGCGCTATATTTCCATTCGACTGTTCTCGCCATACTACTTGGGTTTGAATTTTTTTCTAAAACACAAACCGTAATGAAACAACGAAATTTTCAAAACCTCATAACGGCTACGTGTATTTTGTTTCCAATCGTCAACATACAACGAATTACTATTTTTGCTTTGTTAAACATTTGATTTATCTTTGTATGAGTGTTTTGCTTTAAACAATCCTTCCGTTATTAAACTGAACTTCACTGTGCTGATATAGTAGAGTGTAGTTTAATAAATGTCCAAACATCATAACATTGATCGCATCTGCATTTAATTCATTTTGGATTCAATTATAAATATTATGGATGTGTCAGAAATATTCTGTATCCCAACCTTATTCTCGTACAATATTATCAAATAGTAAACGGTTTTGTGAACTATAAAAAGTTCCCAATAATTTGAAAATCTGATGTAAATTAATTATCTCCCATCTAAATACTTTATTCGAGTTACTGCGAGATTAAAAATTTGACTATATAATGAGCACGGTAACTTATTCTCTCTCTTATGTCTTGGATTTCTTTCTCATGAATGACAAAATTAAGGCTGAATTTTGCATTCATGTCGTTTTTTCCTAATATTAAGTTTAATATTAAGTAGTAAAATTTTTAATTAAATTAATTTTTAAAAATAATTCAATTAGTGCAAATTATTTTAAATGTTCCGTCCGGTTAGTGTAATTTAGAAAAAAATATTATATGTTTCGTGTTGTGAAAAAAAATTTAAAAAAAGGAAAAAAATATACCAAAGAAAAGAAAATATTTGTTTGTGTTGTGCAAAATAATTGCTAATGCCGTAAAAACCGCAAACCAAAAAATTTATTATTGACCTTGTAGGTCCATATCTTCTCTTAGTCCAATTAACATTTCGTATAGTGCACGTCAAAATCTGCTACCTTTTCATTTTTGTGTTTGACGTCGCTTAAAAAAAAAAAGAAATTAGTTTAATTTCAGTTTTGGCTATTGTGATTTAGCCGGATATTATACATTAATTTTTGACAGATTGAAATCGGTGGTGTAGAGAATTGTGTTATTTTGTGGACGTGGAACTCTTTTATATTCTTTGTTGGATAATAACAGCCGGAAAAAGGGATTCATCCAGTGGAATTGGGTTATGGATAGTTATATCCGATAATTGAAAAACGTGAATTGCAGGGAAAAGAAGGAAATTTTGACGAGATCGATCACAATTACCACAAAAGAAATTTCGGAGTATCAGGTATGATTCAATAGATTATTAATATGACTAGTGTGGTAGAATTACAATTTCAGTAACGGGATAGCTAATTTTTAGTGATAACCCCTAAGGTCAATCAATAAGTAATACGATAAAATCCAAGTGATTGCACCATTTCGAACGGATGATTAGAAAATTAGTCCTACACCAGTCTAGCTAGTTTTTCTTTTGTGTGTCCGTAATACAGGGCGTGGTCAAGGTCACGGACAACTGGAAAACCAAAAAGAATTTTATTTGTGTATTGTGTTAATTTATTATATGAGAGGAAAACCTTGCATGTGATGTCAATTCCTACGAAACCGCAACCAAACAAAATAGGTTGGCTATGATAATGATGATGAGAAGGTCACCCCAACTAGTAGTGACAACGTCCGCGGTGTTTAGTGAAAATTAATTTATTAACTTATTGGAACAATTTACGTACCGCCATTAGTATTTAGTTTGATTATTAGTAGGATCATGATGGATGCTCATATCCAGTAGTAAAAAGTCAATCTGTGTTTTGTGATGAATATTTCATTAATTAGGAACAGTTTACTTTTGATTATAAAGTGTTTACTGAACTCAAGCAAAATCTACCAGTTTGATTAGTATTATTTTAATAAGCCTTGCTCATAACTAGTATTAATAACATAAGAACATAAGTTGTGTTTTGTGAAGTTTAATTTAAACATAAATAGAACAATTTCTGTACCGATACTAGTAATTATTTGGAGTATTATTATTTTAATTTAGAAATGCACTTAACCAGTAGTGATTATGTAAATCTGTGTTTTGTGAAGAATATTTACTTAATTTAGAACAATTTCTTTGATTATAATGTGCTTATGGAACAAACAAAAACAAAAATACCTAGTTTGATTATTCATAATAATTTTATATACCAATAATTGTATTTCCTCTGGATTAAAATGGGGCTTGCATCAAACCAAAATTAATGAAGCGCCACATCTGTGATATTTATTTCAACTTGTGCAACATAGTATTGATATACCGTTGTTACGTCATCAGTCCCCACTTTTGCAACGCAGTTCTGTGCAATATTTTGGGGTCATCATTGTCAACTGTTTGCAACGAATTTTTTTTTGATATATACAGATTTTTGCGTGGTTCAAAATTTTTCAACGGGCATTTTTTTTTACCAAGTTGTTGCCTGGTATTTTCTACGCATGCAACTATAACTAATATATTTCAATGCAACATTTAATGGTGATTTTTTTTTACCACTACTGTGCTTCAAATAATATGCAACGTAACAATTAAGTGTGATTTTTACCACCTCTGTGCTTCAAATATTGTTCAACGCAACATTTAATAGAAATTTGTGCTGTAACCAACGTATTTCAACCATACTGTAATGCAACTTTGAAGTCCACCTTTTGCTAACATTACCTGATCTCAAAGGTTAGACTTTGGTTATATTTTCATATTTTTCAACGCCACTTTGACGTCCGAATCTTGCTATTGCTACTGTGGTTTAAATGTTTAACGCTGATGACTGCAAGCTTATATAACGTTCCTACTTATCATTTTTGAGTCAACAAAATTTTACATCAATTACATCATTTTTGATTCAACAAAATTTTACAAATTTATATACCGTTTCTACGTATCATTGGTGATTCAACAAAATTTTTACAAATTTATATACCGTTTATACGTATCATTTTTGATTCAACAATATTTTACATCAATTACATCATTTTTTGATTCAACAAAAGTATACGACAATTACAACATTTTTGATTCAACAGAATTTTACAAATTTATATAGCGTTTCTACGTATCATTTTTGATTCAACAATATTTTACATCAATTATATCATTTTTGATTCAACAAAATTTTACATCAATTACATCATTTTTGATTCAACAAAAGTATACGACAATCACAACATTTTTGATTCAACAAAATTTTACAAATTTATATAACGTTTCTACGTATCATTTTTGATTCAACAATATTTTGCATCAATTGCATCATATTTGTTTCAACCATATTTTACCACAATTACATCGTTTTTGGTTCAACCATATTTTTCAACAATTACATCTTTATGTGATCCAACCATATTTTACAACAATTACATCGTCTTGGATTCAACCATATTTTGCATCAATTATATCATTATTCGATTCAACCATATTTTACAACAATTACATCGTTTTGGATTCAGCCATATTTTACAACAATTGCATCTTTTTTGATTCAACAATATTTTGCATCAATTATATCATTATTCGATTCAACCATATTTTACAACAATTACATCGTTTTGGATTCAGCCATATTTTACAACAATTGCATCTTTTTTGATTCAACAATATTTTTCATCAATTATATCACTATTTGATTCAACCATATTTTTCAACAATTACCTCGTTTTTGATCCAACCATCTTTTACAACAATTACATCATTATTGATTCAACCATAATTTTACCTCCATTACACCATTTTTGATTCAGCAATATTTTACATCCATTGTATCATTTTTGATCCAACAATACTTTACCTCAATCACATCATTTTTTGATTCAACAAAATTTTGCATCAATTACAATACTTTCTTTTGATTCAACAAAATTTATATAACGTTTCTTCTTATCATCTTGATTCAACAAAGTCAACAATAGTTTTCATCAATTACAATATTTTTTTTTGATTCAACAAAATCATACCAGTTTTTTTATAACGTTTCTACCTACCGTTTTGATTCAACAAAGTATTCAACGATTGCTAGTTTATTGAACGTTTCTACCTACCAGTTTGATACAACGTTCGTACGTGCAAAGTCATTCAACATTTGTTTTTATACCAAGTAATTTTGGGGTATTTCCAAACATGAACAACGTGCTGATGGAGGGCTGATGGAATTCGAATAGGAGGACGGGGTTTAATCATGGGGTGAGTAAATTTATTTCATTATTACGGCCATAATGATAAAGGGGTGTGAGTGTGTGTGTGTGTATGTGTGAGCGTGTGTGTGTGTGTGTGTGCGTGTGGGAGTGTGTGTGTGTGGGCATATGTGAGTGAACGTAGGGGTTGGACGTGTTGATCGTGGGTCTTTCGCCAATGGGGTCGCCAGAGTCTTCGTTTTTCCACTTGTATTTCTTTCCATTTCTGCAAATTTTCGTGAATAGCGTACATGTCTGTATTTGTGCTGAAGTAGCAGGGTTACTTTATCGTTCCCATGGTCTGAAGCTAGTTTGGGGCTTGAAAATCAATCTCGCTAGGTACGCTTCCTGCTATGTCCTTCTTATTGGTTCGCCAATAAGAAAGCGCTTCATTACACACACGTCTTCTTGACTAGAAAACTAAGATTAAATACTAAATTTTATTTTATTTCATTCAAATTCAAACCCAATTTTTTTGATCGTTAAAGTAGCTTTCTAGTGTTTATCGGTTGTAATGGCTGATCGGCAGACAGACAAACATTTGTTTTTGCTGTTTGAGAATCGTTAGAACCTAAAACGTTGAAAAATGTCAAAAAGTGGGGCTGTGATTTTGACATTTGGCTCGATATTGTAATACTTTAGACAAATTTAGACAAATTTTTGGGAAATCTAGAGAAATTATTATTTTAAATGCATATTCCTGTAAAGTTTGTGCAAAAAAAGAGGACATTTGCATATCAAATTAAGAAATAAGAGACATTGTACTGTCTTGTATTTGCAAAAAAATCTCAAGGGACAGCATGGCAAAAAAAGAGGACAGTCCTGTAAAATACAGGACGGATGGTCACCGTAGATATATTTCATCCAAAACTAATGTTAATAATAACTTAATTACCTAAATAGTATGAATTTGTATGAATTACTGTTGTGCTGTTGTATACTGTTTGCAAACATAAAAATTCGTAAGCATCCAACTGAATCAATAATTATTGTTTATTTATTTAAAAAAAACATTTTTGGTGTAATATCGATTTGCTCTACTCTTTTGGTGTACTCTCTTCAATAATTGAGTGTTTTTATAGCAATAGATATCATCAAAATAATATTGAAATTATATTTGAGAAACGGAAACACACTAATTTTTGATATTTACTATATTTTTATTTGACGATCGATTTCAAAAGCTAAGCTTTCATTGTCAAGGCTTGTTCATATACTGTTTAAGAACAAGCCTTGACAACGAATGTTTAACTTTCGAAATTGAAACTTTCGTAAATTAGTGTGTTTTTTCTCAAATATAATTTCAATATTACTCTCTTCAATCTTTATACACGGGACGGGCGGTACACCGGATTTGTTACTACAAATCGTCATGTAATTTGTATGTTTGAATGTGAGCAAATGTAATTGTATGAAGTTTTGTCTGTCAATAATATACAAAAATAAATAAATATATTAGCTAGTGAAAATAAACCAGTGTGATGTGTGTGGCAAGTTTGTGCTTAAACTTGTTATGGGAAAGAGTGTAGATGAAAGCAGCCAAAAGAGTAATGGAGAGAAAGACTGTTTTGATAAGAATTACGGATCAAAATATCTCAAACTGTTATTATGGAGATTCAAATGACAGTATCGGAAAATAAAATAAATCAGAGTGACGGATAATAATCGTAGCAATTATTTCCGTGAATTCCTAGGGCTTTGTATCTACTTTTGTGCAATGAAGCAGCATAATTAAAGTAGGCTTGCCACCTATACGTTTTTGGAGCGTATAATACGTTTTTTTTATCAAAAATATTTGTGAATACGCTATACGTACGTTTTTTGAAAATATTCAAAAATATACGCTTTTTTGGTTATAAATAGTTAAATTCAGTTGTTTTCAGAAATACGTATCCTAAATGAAGTTTTTCCCTTATTAACTGGAATGAATTGCAGAGAAAAGTGGACTGAATATTTTAAAATCAAAACAAACGCACCTGAATTACTTTAAATTTGCAAATTTGTTTTTGCAGTGCCAATTAATAATTTTAATTGTTTTGTTGAATGCATTTTTAGCGTGATGGGAATTATATGGACTAACAAATCAAAAGGCTTCATACCGATATGGTGAAATCAGAATTATTCATGCATTTCAATTACAGATGAGTTGCAGTCCAGTGGCGGATTTACAAATTTGCCGCTTATAGGCTAATTTATATTACCTCCTAATATATTTTAAAAAATTACAAAATACGAACGCAGCGACCAAAAAAGCGCGCCGCAGGCTAATTTTTTTGAAATTTCGAGGTCACGTTGTTTACAAGTACTTTAAAATTACGATTTAAATTAAAAACGTGCAAATATGGCATAAATAATTAATATAATACAAAACACGAATATAATACAAACGTTTATTAAAATCAAATAAAATGCAAGAAAAACTGTAGAGCACGCCGCCGCTATGTTTCGAGTATAGAGATAAGAAATTTTGCGAATTTGATTGATTTAATCTGGATACTCTGTTTATAGTGGCGGGCGGCTCTCGCCGCCGCGAAACGATTTCTATTTTGAAAAACTTTTATATTTTTAAAATTTTTCCGCACAAAAATTTACCGCTACGACAATTTGCCGCCGTAGGCTACAGCCTAGCTAGCCTATTTAAAAATCTGCCACTGAGTTGCACTGAATTCGCAAGTTTTATTAAGAAAAAAGATAAGTCTAACAAAAAATCGATCGAAGCAGCAAAATCGAACAAAAAATATAAAATTAAAGCTTTACATCAAATATTTGGTTCATTCCTATACTATTTGGTTACCATTTATAAAAATTTTAACTATGTTATTATATTTTTTGAGATTTTTGGTTTAAAACTTCTAGCTATTACGATGTATTAATTCATAGTATGAGAGAATATTTCGTCAACATCTAAATCAACATTCTAATTAACATCCCAAGTCACGAGTGTAAAGTCATTATTAATTGTTGTCAATCAATGCGAAACTTAGTATCTGACGTAAAGTCAATTTATTTGATTTTATTTAACTTTTTCTGAAGGAATTTTAGAGAAAATGAAAAGTTATTTCGAATTGCAAAATTCAAGTGATTTCCAATATGTACTAAAGCTTAATTGTTCACAAAAAACCCATCCAAATTAAAAAATTCCCCTAAAATTGTCTATATTTCCTAACCGAAAATATAGCAATATATTGACTTTACGTCAGATATTAAGTTTCGCATTGATTGACAACAATCAATGACTTTACACTCGTGACTTGGGATGTTGATTAGAATGTTGACTTAGATGTTGACGAAATATTCTCTCATCCTATGAATTCATACATTGTAATATCTAAAAATTTAATACAAAAAATCGCAAAGAAATGCAATTTCCAATATGTAATCATAGATGAAAAATTCAACTTAAGTAAATATGAAAAATGATTAAGTTTCAATTTAGAAATTACCTGAACATCAAAATTAAAATATGGTTCGTCATCGCCCGCTGTGGCTAAGTTGTGTAAGACACACGGGATTTGAACATGGGTCTCTGATGAATGTGAGTTCGAATCCTGACACGAAACACAAAAAAATTTTTCTGATGGAATTTTAGAAAAAATGAAGTTATTTCGAATTGCAAAATTCAAGTGATTTCCAATATGTACTTAATCTTTATTGTTCACAAAAAACCCATCCCTATGTTATTATATGTTATTTAGTCAATTAAAGTAAGACATTTTTTTAATATATTTATTTTGTTTATATTGTTATCGTTTTTTCCAATTAACTTATAAAATGAATAAAATATATGAGTAAAAAAATTTTTTTAATTATTTTATTTCAAAATATATATGTATACGCTTTTGGAAAAATTCAAAGGTGGTAAGCCTAAATTAAAGAGAAGCAAGAACTGGAGAATCTTACTATTTATACTCGACTAAATGTTTGATCATGATAATTTGTATTAAGACTAAAAACTTATTTAACTTACAATCAGATAAAATTTTAATTGAATGAGATCGTTTTGACGACGGAACAACATGATAAATGGCAAGCATAATTAATTCAAATGAAAGATTTTTATTTTGTATTTATTTAGACATCTTGGTCCAGCGTCAACAAACATCATCCTTTGATAAGTTTTCATTTTTTAATTTAAATTAAAGTTTTTTGCTTGATTTTCAAACTACATAATCTGTTTGATCAAATATTTCATATTCAAATATTTCGATCGTTTATATACAGATCGACTCTCCATCTTATGTTTTTAACGATTGCAATTGCCCCTTTTATCTCAATATGAATTGAAAATCAACCATTTCGTATATCATCTCAATAAAAAATTAAGGAAAATATCTCTTCTATAGACAACAATTCTACTTTTAAAAAAATCTTGAGCTACCGTATTATATCTAGTATCTACATTCAATATTATAACCTGATTCTACATAACAAAAAACATGTTTACATTAAATGACGCAACAAGACAATTAACGAAAAAATTGCTTAATTGAACAGTAGCACACACAAAAATGTCTCTACGTTTGTTTCAATTCAAAAAAATAAATTAAAGCTAATTGTTAGAGAATTTCTATATCAATACTCTTATTTTAGAGTAAAATACTCACTATCATGAACAAATCAAATTTTTTTTATGTTAAATGTCAAAATTTTTTGGAAGTTTGAAAAATTTGAAATGAAATATTATAAATTAACTTATATATTACAAATTAAAAGAAAATAAATTTGATAGTATGGAAAATAATGCCGTAATGTCTTGGACTAGTCAACTTTGTTTATACTATATTATCATAAAGCAAATATTAAACAGAGAAAATATACCCATGCCGGGAATCGAACCCGGGCCTTCTGGGTGAAAGCCAGATATCCTAACCACTAGACAACATGGGATTTTTATATTTTAAAACTCATGTAAATGATGACTAACATAATTTCAATTGAAACAATAGTTAAACGACTGTGGTTAAATGTAAAAATAATGTATTATGCACATTTCGCTGTTTATGCAGATGCTAGTGTAACTAAAACTAGATGTGATATAGGAGTGTTTGGATTTGTGAATGATTGTAAGAGTTCCATAAAACTGGCAAAAAGTATATGTATAAGGAATGCTGAGTTAATTTGCAATATGAAGCTGTGATTAAATAAGAGAAAAAAGGATAGTTAAATTCTCCGGTTCCAAAAGTGCAATGATCTTGCTACAAAATAGGAGGTCAAGGCAATGTGGACGTGCACATGATATATCAGCTAGTGCAAGGAAATCAGTGTGGTGTCCAATGTCCATTCAATGGAAACAAGAACTGTTCTCGCTGGCAAAGAAATTGAAGGAAGAAAAAATTTTCAAATATATTTGGGTACAACACAATAACGTTTTGGTAAAAAGGATGATCAAGCGAAAATGATTAGAATCAGAAGTGCTGATCAAATTGATGGTCTACGTAAATATAACTTTTTCCTGCCTCTTGAATTTTCTTCTTGATGATGATGAATTTTCTTTAACGTATAGTTTTTGCCTTCTTTAAAATTAATGTTACCTTTTGTCTTTTTTTTTGTTAAATTATTCAAATTTTTATAAGATAATGCAAAATCTGTCAATTTTGTTTCAGAATGTTAATGGCTTGAGATCGAAGACTGATTCATTTCTATCAAATGGAATGACATCGAATTATAATATTATATGTTTGAATGAAACTTTTCTTAATGATACCATCAACAACAATGAACTCTTTACAAACGAATATCTATTACATAAAAGAGATCGGGATCGTAATCTATTTAATGACAAGGTGGATGGTGGTGGATGTCTATAATTGCGGTGAAAAGAAAAATCCAGTCATGCAGACAACATAGTTAGGAGGTCTATGCAGAAGAAATTTGGATTAATGTAAAAATCAACCATAATGAACTTTACTTAAATGTGCCGTATATCTATCCAGGGGCCAAATTTGAAGACTGTGAGAAGTATTTCGTGAATGTGAATAATCTAATTAACAACAATAACCACGCAGGAAAATTTTTGATTATGGACTCGGTCTAATTTTAAAGAAAAAATTATTTATTCTCTTCCATTTAATTATATCAGCTTTATTTGTGTTTTTTCGATAATAATAGTATGAATTATTGTATTGTTTTCTAACCTAATGAACTTAACCTGTTGCCTAATGAAAATTTTCCTATAAAAAATTATCATTATTCAATTGGTATGATTCCAATTGGTCAAATTGTTTTGATTTCATTAAAATTATTTTAAATTATAATCACAATTGCTTTGATAAGTTTTGTTCAAAAATCAAATTTTAAGTTAAATTCTCTTATTTCGTTTAGTTGAACTTGGTTGATTGTATGAGATGGGCGGTTTTTATTATCGGTTTTTTTAATAAGAAATTTGATTTATCAATTAAAACAATAAAGATTTATTGTTTTAATTGAAGAAAATCTTTTTATTTTTTATAATACACACTTTTATTTTTTATAATACACACTCGCTCCTGCCTCGCTCAAATTTTAAATTTTTGCTTGAGAATAAACTATTTTATTATACACTCATTGATTAAGCTACTATTTTCTACCCTTAACATATAGGTCCTCACATTCAGCAAGCCCAAAATTTTTTGATTTCTGCGGTCTTAAACAAGTCAATGGTATAGCTAATGCGAACAACAGAATTCTTGATCTTATAATATCTGACTTAGCGGAAAATAACATCTCACTTTGTCCTGCTTCAGATATCCTAGCCAAAGTAGATCGCCATCATCCTGCTATTGAACTATCATTATCATTAAAACAAATAAAATTTCTCAAGGATGCTAAAATTGAACTTCTTAGCTTTAGAAATTGTAATTTCAGTCTTATTAACGCTGCAATTGATAAAAATAATTGGGTTGGGATATTAGAGCTCCTAATATTGATCAGTCGATTGAAAATTTCTACAAAATTACAAATCAAATAATATCTGAAAATGTGCCAAAAAGTTTGACTCGAGTCAAACCTCTAATGCTTTATGCACGTGTTAACGATAGGAAAGGAAAGTTGAAGGTTGGTAATTAAGGACTTGGGATAGGTTTGGAAGCGATAGTGTTGGTGTATTGCGGATTTAAAAGCTTGGGGAGTTTATGAAACGGGGAAAAAGTTTTTTGGAATCGATTCCACCAGTAAACGGAACGTGAAATTCAAGAGTTATTATAGCTGGACGTTCTCACATATGAGACCTCCAAGGTATGTTTGTGGGAATACAATGATTGTCTTGTGGTTCGTGAAGATCTACGTAATGGAGGTATTAAGTTATTAACTTTCTTAGAGCATTGACCATAGTAATACATGTAAAACAGTGTAAGAGCTCCAACCACTCTTCTATGATGCAGCGAATCTATACCCGATGTTAACATTGGATCATCAATTAATTTCATAGCGCGCCTGTGAACTCTGTCGACAAAATCTAAAGAGGTTTCTGGTGCTGCAGCCCATAAATGGGAGTCGAACTCGAGGATCGGTCGTATATATGCTTTATAGATCGTAGTAATATCCGATGGAGAGAAAAGGCTTTTACAGCGCCGTAGGAAGCCAAGTCGTTGGGATCCCAATTTTGCCACGGAAAGAATATGATCATGCCATTTTAGTTTGTGATTGATACCCAATAGTTTAAGTGTAGGTGACTTTAATAATGGTTGCCTGGAAAATATTAAATTGCCATTATATAGTGAGGTTTTACGGGACAAAACGCACGACTTCGTCTTCATAAAATTAGATATCACAAGATTCCGTTTGCCCCAGTCCAGGATTAATTCAAGATCTAAATCCAAGGATTCAACCATTTTTCTACGTTGACAATTAAAAGATAAACTAGATGGCTGTTTTTTAAAAGAATAGGAGTGGATGATAGTACTGTCGTACTTTTTTTATCTAGAAACTGTTCGTATAGTTTCATAACTTCTGACTAGATTTAATAAACCTATGAACAGCTATTAAAGAATTTATTCCTACTCAGTCATATTTCGTGAACGTTAAGGCATTGCTATTTAGGAATTGCTATTCAAAGAAATTCCTATGAATAATAGGTATAATATATGATTTTTTCATTAATCATAGAATATGAATAGGAAAATCATAATTTATGAATTGCTTAATCCAGAAGCTAAATATAACTAAATTAAGAATAAATTATATCTATAACGAATAATATATGCAAACTTTTCTCTCTGTGTGATAATTTATTCCATGACTTTAGCAAGTATCGAGGTTATTGCAATTGGACGATAGTTTGATGGGTCAGACTTGTTCCCCTATTTCGGGACTGGTTGAACATTAATCAGTTTCCACATTGATGAATCAAGACCAGAGCTTAGGGATAAATGAAAGAGACTAATTAGTGGATACACCAGGGTATCAGCACAACGTTTTAGTACAATAGGTGGTATACCGTCCGGACCAGCAGATTTGCTAAGATCTAGATTAAGCAGTGTTGACCGCACAATTCTTGGACGCAAGTAAATTTTGTTCATTGATGATTGGACAGGTGGAATGATCGGCGGATTTATACCGGCATCATCAACGACAGAGTTGGCAGCAAAATTTGCAGCAAGTCGATCTGCCTTCGCTATGGTTTCGATTACAGGGTTGCCATGCTTATCAATCAATGGTGGAATAGAAGATTTGATAAAGTTGTTGCCAACCTTTCGGATAAAATTCCAGTATGACCGGCTGACTTTAGTGGCACGCAAAATTTTTCGCTTAGCATTCGAGTTGAAGAGAAATTTAGCTTTTTTAAATATACTATGACAGTTGTTTCTAGTCCTGATATTAAGAGATCTGTTATTGGGAGATTTAACGCTCTGCTATTTGTCAAACGCTAACCTTTGTTAATTTTAGGTATATAACATTCGTCAGAAAACCAGGATTCAGATTTATTTCTACTTTTCACAATGGTTGGTATAAAAATGTCCATTCCCAATAAAATAATGAATGCGATACAGTACCTTGGTTATAATTTTCATCCTGCAAAAATAGCCGCCGATAGTCGATTTCATTGTAGAATTTATTGAGGTGCCGGGTGCATTTTCCTACACATTAATGGAATGTGTGTTTGCAAACCTGGTCGTTAACTAATCGTTCTGCATTATAGTAAAAAACAACAGTCAACATGGTATCTGGGGACATTCTAAAATCTAAGCTATTGAGTTCAAGTGGTAGGATTCAATGCTAATTATGCTGATTCGATTAATAAAAAAAACACTTCGGTTGCATTTTCGGATATCGAGGAAACATTCACTAATGAAATATCTTTAGATATCACCGAGAAATTGACGAAATTGGACGTAAATGACACCTTAGTGTTGATCTAACGCATGTTCCTCTACAGCAACAGACACACTTTTACGTGAAAGTTCACCTACAAAAGAGATTACGGGGTAAGAAAGACTACTGTCCCGTTCTTGCTTAACTTAGTTGTTCACAACTTAACCCTGGGAAGACCTTTGTTAACTCATTTGTTTTTTCCCTCATTTTTATTCCCACTGTACTCTGGTGTCTATATACCAGTGATATGCTATTCTTCAGTGCAAGATAATTCAAGAACCTTTAGAATGTTGCACTATTTTTAGCTCAATAGTGTTATTTGCCCAGTGCTTTTAGAGCAGCCTAACTATCAGTAAATATATTAATGACCATGTTAGACTACTTAAGCTCCATTGTTTGCCTCGATGATGCATTTATGGCGACTACTTCAGCCTGAAAAATGTGCACTATTTGCTAAGTAGAAATTACAGCCGAAGATATTTATTTTCGAAGTAAGCCGAAGTTGTATCGCTTTCAATTTCTTGATCGCATCACCAGCAAAAGTTCTCACTTATAGATGACATTGGGTCTGACAACCAATTGATACAGCCAGTAGACTATTTTCAGAGTCAGCCCCAGCCCGGGCTCCTGCCACAGAATAGCGTAAATCAAAATCACAAGATGTAGTTTCAACGGCGGTAAAATTAACATTAAGTTGCCGTTATCTCTAATCTGTATGAACACTGAACAGGCTTATACAAATTATACAAAGAAATATACAAAGAAAACGAGCTGGAAATATACAAAGAAAACGAGCTGGATCTGCTACCATATTATATCCACACCTCTCCAAAAAAAACTCTGTGCTTATCCAACACTAGTCCATACTCGGTAAGTGTTGCAGGTAAGTATCTAGTTTAACTTAATACTGGCATCTAATGAGCTTAACACAATTTGTTGTATTATTCATACAGAAATGTGTTATAGACATTCACCTCAATTCTCAAATTGTTGGTTGAATTTGAAAGATTTTTGCCCAACGACTTTGTTTTTATTCATATCTGAAAAATTTATAGCAAAGTTCGACATGAAAGGCTTAAAGCTTAAACCTTTTGTAGGAGAACCGAACAAATACCGTCAACTCTCAAAACTTGGTTTGAAGGATACCCTAACACATATATGCTTGACCAGACATAGATAGACCTAGAGGTGTTCGTGTAAATTTAATTAAAGTTGAAGTTGATTACAAAATGGTATTAACTAGAAACGGTGAGCTAGAAAATAGAAACCAATGCTGTATTAGGTTGCTTATGGAAACTTATTCACTCTAATATAGTCAAGGCCTCGTGTTCTATAACAATAGCATGTCTAAATCAATAACAGCATGACTCATTCAGTCAAATTATTCTGAATACTAATTAACTTTAAAATATCAGCAAACTAAACAATTTTATAAGTCACAATAAATATTCGTTCCATGACCATTCCAATTGCGTATTTAGTCCCAAACTAAATCTTAATCCTTAAAAAAGTTCTCCTTAATTACAGAACAATGACAATAGTACCACCTGCATAGCATAACAGTTTGCTGGTAGAATTTCAAACCTTTGTTTTATTTTAAATTTATGTTTTATTGCTTAAGTATGGATTTTTAAGACATTATTATAGCAACAAAAATGTACCTGATTGATAAAATTTTATTACTTTTTCGGTCCTTTAATTTATTCAATATTAACCATAGTATTTGTAGCTAGGGCTTAGAATAAATTGTTTTAATTTTCTTCGGTTGTAACTTTAGTGTTTTTGTAATAAAAAGAAATTCCGTTAATTTTTATTTTCTGAAATTAAAAATATTTAAATATGTTTTTTTAAATAAAAAGAAAAAGGTTTTTTTTAAGACGATAATAATATTACAATACAACCGTAATCTCAAAATCTTTTATTGTTTTAAAGATCGAATAGAAAAAATGTCCATACTTACAAACTTTATAAAATAATCTTTGTTAGAATTGAACTCTTCAATATTCGTTAAATTCAAAATTTAACGAAAAGTGATACCTGTCGGCGAATAGCGTAACACAATATGGTTTGTGTATGTGGTGGATAGCATAGTTTTATTTGGAATCTGTTATATAAAAGAAAAATATTAAAGATATACAGTGCTCAGATAATATATGGTGAATTCGAAATTGAAAAGTTTCTTAAATCAGATTAAATATCTGTATATTGAAAACTCGGCATTTTATTGCTCGCTCGAACCAAGCTTGTTGTTTTTATATTTGTTATTTTGTGATTAAAAATGTGGTAAATTTTAATACATAATTTCCGACGCACAATCTTATTAACACACATGTATTTATGGTTATTTGACGCGTTATGTACAAATATTTAATATATATTATCTATTAAATAAACATGTTACACATACAGTATTTTAATATATACTTAATATTTATTCATGCTGATGTTCAGATAGGCGTGGTTATATGCCACCTTTTAGTTACCCAGACGTCCCGCTTTCGGTGTGACAGTCCCGATTTTTAACAATTTGTCCCGCGTTCTGCTGCGTTTTAAAAATAACCCGATTTTTCAAAGAATAATGACAAGCAATCACACGGCGGGAAACTCAAGAAAACAATTACAAGAAAGAGGTCAACGAGCACTAGACAATATGACTTCATGGTGCAATTTGAACAAACTAAACTTTTCAACGCACAAAACTGTTATGCTTCAGCTGAAGGGCAAGTACGATCAAGCGAGACCACCTACCATTAAAATTAATGGAGTATCAATGAAAATGCTTTTTGTGATTTGGATTACAAAGGTACAAAATCATAAATATTTCTAGATACAAATTTTTTTCATTCTTTTAACAAAAATGTTGTTAAGGTTATGTTGATTTTTATAAATTTTAAATCATATCTTACTTATCTATAACAAAATAAAATTCAATTGTACAAAATTTTGTAAAATTTTGTCAACAGAAAAATGACATTCTACAATTTTTATTGTCAAACTTAATACGAATATTGTCGATTTTTTTTTAAACTTTACAAAGAGACTTATGCAATTTAAAAAAGAAACGCATTTTTTACAAAAAAAAACTGCGCTTTTAGAAATGCTTTTATAAATTATCATAAATTGAAATTATGTATAACCAAAATTGGTATTAACCAATATCAATTTGGTTGTCTAAGTAAAAATTCGCAGAATTTTTTTAAAATGGTGATTATTTAGCAATGTCTATTCATGTTAAATAGTTATAGTGAAAATACATACATGATAAATTTAGAAGACATATTCTATGCACAGGTGAGCAAATTTTACATATTTTGACATTAATAGGCCAATTACCGATCGCGTAAATATTGGAATTGACTCTTTGAGATAATGGATGAACTGAATTGGATCAGATCTTTGACATACATATTTCAAAACCTACGTAATCGGTGACTGCCAGCATAAAGTAAAAAGATATTACAACTTTTTCATTGATTTTTATTATTATTACACACTTTTATTTAACTTGACTTTTGAGAGCTTTGGTGCGTGGAATTTTGTGATTCATTTTTCAGTAACTTCCCATTATGTGATTGATCCCAAATTGAAAAGACAAGTTTGTTGAAGCAGTCAGTACGTATTTCTAAAACTTTTAAAGCAAAAAACTTTATAAAACTGAAGAAAAAAAATTTAAATTTTTCTTCACTCTGAAAGACCTTAAAGAATTGCACTAAAATCCTCATAATGTGGTTGATTCATTATGAGTGAAGGAATATTGGTAATACTGTGTAAATCATTATAATCATAGACATCATGCATGTTTATGTCATTTTATATGGATAAAAGGCCTTACATTATAAATAATGAACACAAAAAAAATAAAAGTATGACATTTCGTTCTAATTTCAAAGCTTATAGACCTTTTTTCTTAAAGTTCAAATCGTTATTTTGGTGTATTTGACAGATTACATACAGCAATGATAATTAAAAATCAGTTATTATACATGAAAATATGAAAATCCATAAGATCTGAATGACCCATTTTGAATTTTGAATTTTGTCATCAATTTTTCAACTACTTCCCATTATGGGATTAGCCTCAAATTTATAAAGCAAGTTTGTTGAACCACTCTGTACGCGTTTCTAAAAGTTTTAGACTAAAAAACTTAATAAAACTGAAAAAAAAAATTCAATTTTCATATAATTTTTTCTCCATCTCTACGAGCTTTAGAATTTATATTCAAATCCATAAGATCTGAATTACCCATTTACCACCCTGAAATTTTGCTCATACTGAGTATCTCATTATAATAGAGGACATATTACACATTTTTGTCATTTTTATATGAAAAAATGGCCTTAAATTGTAAATAATGAGTGATTTGTATTTCGAAAATTTTAAATAATTGTTGTTTCTTCTAAATCCAGATTGTTTTGTGTTCTCGTTAAGTTTTTTTACTATAGTTGTATAATTATTATTTTTTCAATACATTTTAATTCATATTTAATGATTTCTAATTATCATTGCTGTATGTAATTTGTCAATTACATACAGTAATATAACGATTTGAATTTTAAGGAAAAAGCTCTATAATTCAGACCTTTTTTCCGAAAAAAACTTGACATTTGGTGCGAGATCTCATATTTAGTAATTTATGTACAACTTAAAATTAAAACAATGAGCAAAGAAACGTACTAAAATTTTACACTGGATGTTTAAATATACTTTAAATTTCAAAGAATATTAAATTTTCGGTAAGTGATTTAATTGCTAGTTTTACTCATGGTGTATTTTCTGTGAAATAATGTGGTTAACTTATTTGTAGGTAAAATTATATAACTAAAAACTCTAAAATAAAAAAATAAATAAAAAAATTTAAAAAACACACTTTTTGAAAAACGAACTAAAAAGTAGAAAATAAATTTTGCATTAACACCAGCGTTATGTCTTTTATAATTATATTTTCTTTGAAATTGTAAGAAGAAAAAATATTTAAATATAAATATAAAAATTTTTGACTAATTTAAAATACTAATTTTCGATTGACAAACAGTTTTCCGTTCCCATTTGTTACATAAAATAAAAGTGGGTGGCGCATGCAGAAAGGAAAGGGAATAAACGTTGGTAGTCTCTCTTGTTAGAGATTAATATAGCATACAAATAAAAATATAACATAAAAATTATTATAAAAATCATAATATAATAAAAATAAATTATATGTTAGCATAAAATTGTGTTGTTTTTATTAACGATATATATATATCAATATATATCAATGACTGTTTTACAAAAAAAATATTAAATCCATATATGTCTTTTGTTGACCAAATAAAAAAATTTGTTATTTTTCTTAAACTTTTGTGAAAACAAAAATAAATTTTGTGGATTTTACAAAACATTTAATAAAATCAAAAATGTTTCGGACATTTTTACAATTTAATTTATAAAGCTTACAATCTTTTGCTGGATGTTAGTAAAAGAATTTGTAGTGCTTACAAATAATTTTTTTTATATCAACAATTATTATTGTGAAAATGTAAATTTAACAAAAATGTTTGTGTGTTGTATAGTTATAAAAAAATTGTAGAACGTATGTAGAATTTTGTTAGTTTCACCATTGATTAAGTATATTAAGATAATATTACTAAAGTTTTCGCCGCTACGATCGAGCTATGGCTCTGCAAGTCAATTAGTGTAGAGACAACACAACACTTGCGATTGAAAGAGTGGTTTTTCTTTTCTGGCAACAAGAAATTATAAAAATTTAATTTTTGTTACTTTTTTCTGTATAAAAATTGCATTAGTGTAAGTTTTTTATTACCTTTTCTCTTTTCTTTTAAAATTCTTTCATATTCAAAAGCAAACTTCTTTTTTATTTTTGCTTAAATAAATAAATGGTATTTCTTTACATGATCTAGTTCATTGACATGCATTTTTTTATTCATAATATTTTAGAAAAATAAGGGATTTGCTAATTGTAAACTAAAATTTTGATATACTGAAAACTATTTCAAATATTTTTTAATTCAAGAGCTTTAACATATGCTGGGCAGTTTTTTTTTTAAATTTTAGGAATGACGTTTTTTTATATTATGAACTAGTAATATTATATTATATGTATATATTCCTTTAACGATCTCCTTAAATTCATAAAACCCAAACCCCAAAGCAGTAACTGTGTTTTAGAAACTAAGTTGTTTGCGTGGAATTTGTTTTATTAATTACTAAATTCGTCAAGACGTTCATGAGGAAATCCTAATCAGGCTTCGCTAAACCCTATGGTGGTAATGGTGCAACTAGGTCTGTTAGCTCGAAAAAATATAACCATTTTTTTCATAAAAACAAATGCTTTTTCAAGTTGACCCAGAAAAACAGCATCATTGGATTTAGTGTCTTCGAATTAGCTTTTACTATCAGGTCCTAACACAACAGAGTAAAATAGAACCTGATTTAAGCAATATGATAATTTTTTAAATATACTATTGTATTTGTTAATAAATTTATATAGGAAATACTATTAATTTACGTTTTTTAATTTTTATTAACATCAATTAGTTTTATATGGGTATTTTCATTAAATAATCGGTGTTTTGCTCGGTGTTTTGTAATGAAAAGCTTAGTATTTGTTAAGTAGGGAAATTATTTTTGCATCTATTGAATAGTTCAGGTCTCCTATATAGATCTCTTTTTACCCTTTATAATCGATCTACTGTAAATAATTTCAAATTGTAAGGTCAATAAAATCATGCGATAAATTATATTTAACAACAATGATATGTTTGCTACCAAAATTTATGAAAAGATGTTCGACTTCGATGTTAATGTGCGAGGAGCACGATCTCTATATTTGCAAATAACAGACAAATCATTTTTCTATTTATTGCTCGGCATGAGTATAGCTAAATTCTATTCTATGCCACATGACTTCGTGACACATGTTGCAATTGCTAATACACAACACTTTCTATTAAAAAAATATAAGCATAGCCTCAAAATGTAGGGCCTGTCTAATAAATAAGATTTGCTGGAAGTGGAATTCATGAATTCATTATTTATTTTAATAATTAAATCGATTAACCAATTATCAATCGATTTATTAAGTAAAAAGTATTATGTAAAGTTAATATCGGTCAATCATATATTAAATAAATATATAATTGCCTCGTTCAGCAGGAATATATTTATTTCGATAAATTTTATTTAAATTTTTTTCTGTAATGTCATCAACTTTAATATTATTTTATGTTATTTAGATTTCGTTATTTAATATATATCGTGGGAATTTATGGAAATTAGATCTAGGCTTTTAAGTTGTTGATGACTTATTTAATTGTTTAGAATAGATTTTGATGGGAAGAATAACATATGTAATGTATGTCAATTAGATTAGTCATACATATGTTACAAGAAGAGCGATGGATATCCAAGGAAAATGCATTATAATGATAAAGTATCGTCCAACGACAGCGAATCTGCTGTGTTGTTTGCTGAATTTTTAACAAAGTTTATACTTGTGATCAAAACGAAGACGTTGACGTAGATGAAATATTGAACAATTGCCAATTGGAGGACATTATTGAATTCAGTGCACTTGAAGTTTTTGATGAACTTTGCAAAATAGACACAAACAAAGGAAAGGGTCCTGACAATATTCACCCAATTATTTTGGGAAATTGCGCTAGTGGACTGTCACTCCCACTACAAATCATATTCAACAAATCGCTGCTAAATGGTGAATACCCAAACAAATGGAAAACTTCATACATCACGCCATTACACAAAAATAATTCAAAAACTTCAGTGGAAAATTACCGTGGAGTTGTCATATTACCTACTTTTGTCCAATTTTTCAAATTCATGGTATATAAGCGAATACGCTCATCAGTAGACGCTGTTATATCAGGAAAACAACATGGGTTTTCTTCTAATCGTTCAACAAGTACAAATCTGGTGGAATTCACACATAACGTGAAAAACGAGATGTCTAATGGTAATCAAATCGATGTAGTTTACTCTGATTTATGTAAAGCATTTGACAGCGTTAATCAATCAATTCTGATATCAAAAATCATTGAACATGGATTTAGTAAAAATCTGGCAAAATGGATCTGGTCATGTTTAACCGATCGATATCAATATGTAAAAATTGGAAACATTTGTTCATCAAAATTCCGGGTTTCTTCTGGTGTACCACAAGGTAGTCACCTGGCACCATGCCTATTTCTTATATATATAAACGATATTACTGAAATATTTAACGACGTACAAGTTTCACTTTTTGCTGACGATATAAAATTATATACAATTGTAAATAATCAGTCGGACGCGGAAAAATTCCAACTGGCTATCAAAAAATTCACCAGATGCTGTAAAAATAACGATCTCAGTCATATGCGATGTTGTCTGTATAAACATGTTCAATCCAATGGCGATAAAATCTTTATACTTTGCATTTGTTTGATCACATTTGGAATATGCAAGTGTCATCTGGCATCCATATTACCAAGTTCACAGCGACAAAATAGAAATGCTTCAAAAAAAATTTACATCGTACGCACTTACCCATCTTCGTTTGCATGACCATAACACTAGTTTACAAGAAAAATCTCCCAAAATGAAACCCAACTTTTCTTATAGATTTGGACCTCTTGAACACGAATATCATATTCATTTTTTTAGATTAGCTCTAATTTTTGAGATATTCACGAAAAACCAATTTTTTTGGTGATCAAAAATGTTGTTTCGGTTTTCGGGTCTCATATTTTACAAAACAAATAAATTAAATACATTAATAAAACAAATGCATAGTAAATATGCCAACAAATATTTTGAGCTATAATTTGTAAAAATCCGTTAAGGATTCTGGAAGTTACAGTCGAAAAAAGTTGAAAAAATACGAAAAATTCACGTTTTTTTTAAATTTTTCCATTTTCAACAACATAAATTTTGAACAACTAAAGACACTAATTTTTTGTAATTTCTTGGAGCCTATAGAAGCTTTAATTTTCTTTCCTTTAAGTTAAAAGAGACGAATATTGGTGCAGTTTGCACCAACTTATTCAAGTTTTTCCAAAGAAAGTCAAAACTCAAAATTTGGAAAAAATAATTTTTTACTTAATTTATTGTGCCATAAATAATACTTTTAAAAGTTCAGTCGCTCTCAAACATCAATAAAGAATTATTTTAAAATAGTAAAGTATAATTTCCATTTTTGTTTTCGAAGTTGGGAACTGGATCGATATGAGCTGTATATAGAAAAATATAAAGAAAAGATAATGAATTGTGAGGAGAGGCAAAACATCATAACATCAGAACTATTTAAGTTAGTTCAAAGTTAAGCCCCTATTTATGTCTATTAATACCTGTAAGGTTTGTTTATTTTCTTTTTTTGTTTTTTTTTGTTTTTTGATAATGTAAATTTTTTTCTATCACCGCCCACCTTGTGTTACTCCTTACGTTTATGATCATATGATCATTTTAAGTTTAATTTAAGAAAGCAATTACTTCTCCTTTTTAATAGTTTTTCGGTTTTCCCAACTTTTGTTTAATTAGTTAATGAGGTTTCTTTTTAAGTAGATAATTGTCGTATGATTAGTTGCAAATATAATCTCTCTGAGGATAAATTTAAATCCAAACATTCAAGTGAAAATATTAATTAAAAAAGAAAAAATATTACAGATATAAATTTTAAATAGTGTATTGTTTTTAAAAACCAATAAATCAATGTAAATTCAACTTTATTTAAATGGCATCGTCAAGAAGTTTCAATTGTAAAAATAGCCCAAATTCATTTTGTTTTTTGTGGAAGTTACATAATACATACTGCTAAAAGAATCACCCCATTTATAAGAACTGCATATTTTCATTACTATTTGATATTTTCCAACTCCTAAAATAAATTCGAGGTGGGAGGAACTAGATCATGTCAAAAAACTTCACAAAAAAATCTCAATTTCGATAAAAATCATAAACAAATAAAATACAAATTTTGTCAAAAAAAGACATTTCATAATCAACTAACTGATATTTTAGAACTCTTAAAATAAGTCTGAGATGGAGGGAGCTAGATCATGTCAAAAAACTTCACAAAAAAAATCTCCATTTCGAAAAAAATCATATACAAATAAAATACAACTTTTGTCAAAAAAAGACATATAATAATCAACTAACTGATATTTTCCAACTCCTAAAATAATTCCGAGGTGGGGGGAGCTAAATCTACTACGAAAACAACTTATATATAAATCAATTATGTTGCAGAATTTAAAGTATTCTTATAGTTGAATTTTTTTTCCCAATTTAGAGTTTTGACTTTCTTTGGAAAAACTTGAATAACTTGGTGCAAACTGCACCAATATTCGTATCTTTTACCTTAAAAGAAAGAAAATTGAAACAACTATAGGCTCCAAGAAATTAAAAAAAATTGGTGTCTTTATTTGTTCAAAATTTATGGTGTTGAAAATGAAAAATTTAAAAAAAAACGTGAATTTTTCGTATTTTCACAACTTTTTCCGACTGTAACTTCCAGAATTTTTAGTGGATTTCTACAAAATATAGCTCAAAATGTTTGATAGCATATCTAGTATGCACTTAATTCATTAGTATATTTAATTTGTTTATTTTGTAAAATATGAGACCCAAAAACCGAAACAACATTTTTGATCACCAAAAAAATTGGCTTTTCGTGAATATCTCAAAAACAAGAGCTAACCAAAAATAATGAATATGATATTCGTGTTCAGCAGGTGCAAATCCATAATAAAAGTTGGGTTTTATTCAGGGGACGAAAAAAGTTCAAAATTTGTAAACTAGTGTAATCGACCATTACCACCATACACAACCTGTGGCAAGATGTTGTAACATCACTTTTGACGATTCTATCGTATTTTACGCTAATCGGTATGCTGTAACACAAAACGACTGTCGATTATCGTATTTACGACAGTCGTTTTGTGTTACAGCATACCGATTAGCGTTAAATACGATAGAATCGTCGAAAGTGATGTTACAACATCTGGCCACAGATGTGAAATGTTGAATTCAGACACTTTTCACAGGAGGAGAATAAACTCTTGTATATATTCTTTATTTATGATATTTTAACTGGCAAAATTATTTTACCGTCAATAAATCTGGAAATTAATACTACTACGAGAACATTACGTCGCAACAATATGTTTTATATTAAACCACAACGCACAAATTATGCTACCGACGAACCAGTAAACCGCATGTGTAAATACTTCAATGTTATCCAAGAACAATACACTGAATCAGTTTCAAGAACATCATTCCGAAAACAGGTAAAAGAGATAAAGGAAGCACATTTCAATACGTTGCATCGATATGACTAATAATGTTAAGAGCGGTCAAGTTATATTTTATAATCTTATTATATTTTTATATTCTTTCTTTGGAAATTGTAACCTTTTAATTTATATGTACAGCTTGCCAATAAGCGGTGTTAAATAAATAAATAAATTGTACAAGCATAATTTATAGAAATACCTATACCAATATTTAATTGGCGTATAAGTTTGTATTGACATTATCATCTACTCAGGTAGTCTGTGAACGCAGTTTTTCTGAACTCAAAATAATAAAAAATAGATTAAGAAGAACTTTGGGGGCGCGCGGTCCGCTTTGGAGTGACATCCGAACGTAAAAAACTTAAAGAAACCATCACAATGTTTTCAACGATAAATCACTTCGAAACCATTTTAACCAGGTTATCCATATAATTTTAATTTATAAATTGTGATAGCTTATAAATGTGTCCTATAAATGTGTCCTATTGGTTCAAAAAGGATCTATTCTACTTTTTAAAATTCTTGAGATATTACGTAAAATAATATTTTAACAATATGTGCGTATTTCTTTTTTTTAATCGAATCAACATGCTAGCGCATTGAATACAATCACCACAATTACTCAATAGCTTTGAATATTCCTATAGATACCATATTGACCGTTTCCTTTTGCGGTACATTATTTAGTATACAAGAATGATTCTTTAACGACCAGGTCTGAAAACACATATGCTGAATAATGTATAGGAAAAGTGGTCTCCGTCGATAATGTGGCACCCTGTGTCGATAGGGTGCCACATTATAGGGTGTCACCCTTGTGTTACCACCCACCCATAGGGTGTCACCCTTGAGTTACAATGGGCCATATGTATAAAACCTAGTAACTAGGTTTTTTAAGTGTTTACTAGCTTTCGTATGCATAAAAAAGTATTCTAAACTTTACTTTACTAGCTTGCTAAAAAAAAACATCGAATTGTTTTGTTTTTGAGTGTTTGCTATGTTTGGTATGCATAAAAACCTAAGTTTGCTGGATCTATGCTGGTATATACTATAACCAAACCTAGTGTCTTATTTACCACACTAAAAATATTACTAGGTTGTTAATTTATAGTTTTTTATTTTTGAGATGTGATATGAATTCGAAAACAAGACAGATGTATTGAATTTATTGGTTTTTTTTATTCTGATTTGGAAGATGAAATATGTTTTCGTGCATGTAAAGTTTACAAATTGCGTAAACCGGGTGAAGGAACAGTAAATTTTTGACACCTTTAGAAATAGTAAACTTTTAAGACATAGCAATTTACTCTTCTTGAAATAACTGAAGCAGAATCAACCCAATCTTCAGAGTAAAGTAATTAATATTAACAACTCGGAATCAATGAGATGCAATACCTATAACGAATGGTTTCACTTACAGACTTGTTGTTCGTTCATGATGCTTCTTACTTTTGGTTCAATGTACTTTGCACGTTTTTTTTCCAAATTTTATGTGCTTATACACTTTGGCTTTTAAATAATCGTTCAAGTGTCGGCGGAATGCAGAACGTGCAAAATGATTAGCAAATGAGACGGATCAAGGTTTAACGCGACCCATGCCAATAAGAAGTGATTTACGTAAGAATTTTAAGTCAAAATTGTCACATAAAAAATATGCAAAATGAAGACGTTTGTCATCTAAGAAAAAATTTCAAATTTGTGACAGACTTAACAGCAAGACTTATTCATAAAACCTACCGTAATTGTTTTCTGATGGAGCAATTCTCATAGTTTGGAGAAAGCAATTTTGTAATATTTTTTGCTAGTTCTGCAGAAAGTGCAAGATCACTTCCCTCCAGAGCAATGGAGCCAATATTTTACCAGTTTCCTGGTAAAAAGAATCACTTCTATTTTTGCAGGATTATTTTCTAACCCACATTTTTGGCCCATGTCAATGTTATTGAAAGGGTAGGTGGTATTGGCTCGTCTAACGTACTTTGACTAGAATTATTCAATCCTAGTCTGGCATCCAAATTTTTAAGTTTTCGCACTTGAGAAGCTCTATATTGTTTTCAAAAGCATAGCTCTTAAACAGCAAAAGTCCTTTCCGTTTATCGTTCTCAAGACTGTCATTCTAACCTTACCAGCCTATAGAAACGTCTTTTGCTAATTTTGGAGTTTTAAATCCCCTTGTGTCTTTAACATAATCTATAGCAACAGAAATAAAAGCCGGATACCAACGTATAACAGTAAAAATACAAAAACTAACAATAGTATTTCCTTATAGCTTAATTGTAATGAAGACAAATTAATCCAGATATAAATATTAATGCTGAGAAGTACATGTTATTTGCAAGAATAACATGTAGTTCTAAAATACAGGAGCAAGTCTTGTATTCAACAGTTATTAGTGATTTCAACGATTTAGTTAACACACATTTGGTTATACCTCCGGAAACCTGTTGCACCAAGCCACGAGGCGTCAATTTATCAAAACAAATATTTCTAGCATAATTCGATATACCCATCGCCAAGGCATACCATCGCTAGTAAGAAGAGCGCCTTCGATTATCACACATTTGTAACAAGCTCATTAAATAAGACAAAACAGAGTGTTGCTTGAGCGGTGGAACCAATGATTCATTGCAAAAATAAAAGACTGTGTAAGCCGCAGTTCCAAATCAGAAACGTAATAAAACCGATCACGGCATGCCCACGACTAATAATAAGAGGTACGCCAACGAATTCAACCAGTTCATTTTACACCCCAAAAACATTGGAAAAACGTATAGGAAAATCTCAAAAACAATACACAAATTGCCATCTGATAGCTGAAAGCAATCTACGAAAGATTACGTATCAAATCTACGAAAACCTTCAAAGCACTTATGACAAATAGTCTATCGCCAATTGTTCTGAAAAGAAATTGGGCTGTATCTAATGAAAGATCAAACATAAAAGGTTTCGAAGTTTTAGAAGAAATTATTACTTAAATACGGGTTCTGAATAAAGATTTTTTTTCTTCAATAAAACAACTTATTTCACTTCCATGTAAACAAACACAAAAATATAAAATAAAATGAATATTTTAATATTGAACTTCTTCTTATAATTATTAACATAAAATTCTCCAAATTTACTAAATAAATAGATAAACTGGAAATATATACGAAGATATATAACAAATAAGCTATTTATTTCACAACTCAAAAAAGTTTGTTTTTTAAATTCCTAGTAAACGCCATAGCAACAACCTAGTGCGATGTTTTTTAATACTATCCTCCTAGTTTAGTTCATACTCAAACCAATTTTTTACTATACTAGCAATTTTGTATTAAACTAGGTAGTAAAGTTTAACTAGTGTTTACTAGTTTTTATACATATCGCCCAATGTCTTTATTCCAAAATTATTTCTAAAATATCAGTTTAACTTTACTACCTAATATGTTTTGCATTTCAAACAAATTAATTGCAAACACCTAAGGAAACCAACAATCAAATCACCGTGTTTGTAAATAATCTCAAAATAAATTTTTTTTCCTTAATAAGACAAAAATATTTAATAACATTGCAGTATTTCAATAAAAAATGGTATTGCTTCGTATTACTTTGACAAAATAAAAAAATTTGAATTTATGTTAATCAAATCCATTTTTTGATACATAAGAAGATATGGGACTAAATGGACAGAATCTGGGATTAATTTCCATTTAGTCAATTGTGTGGATATGATTTCGGATCTTGGACTTCTGTCCAATATGACGAACATACGGATGAATTGTACCCATTGTACAAAACCTGAGCATCATTGCCCATTGGATTGTTGTCTGGATTTAATTAAAACGAACGTACAATAATTTCGAATTGTAATTTTATTTGATCTGAGTTATTTGTTTTACTGTTTGTAAATGGTAACATTTTGAACATTAATTTACAACTGTAAAGGTTTAGTTTAATACCAAGTATACAGTATGCTATATTTTAATAGGATAGTACCAAATATTATATAAACAAATAATCTATTGTTTTATAAATAGAAGTATTCTGCAATTTTATGTCACAAATACTTTCCGGTCCATCCTTTAACCATTTGCTTATATAATTTTGTTTCTTTGTTTCATGTTTCATGTAATAAACAATTAGACAGGTAATAAAAACAAGATATTGGGCCATATGTATAAAACCTAGTAACTAGGTTTTTTAAGTGTTTACTAGTTTTCGTATGCATAAAAATGTATTCGAAACTTTACTTTACTAGCTTGCTAAAAAAAAAACATCGAATTGTTTTGTTTTTGAGTGTTTGCTATGTTTGGTATGCATAAAAACCAAAGTTTGCTGGATTTATGCTGGTATATACTATAGTCAAACCTAGTGTTATATTTACCACACTAAAACTATTACTAGGTTGTTAATTTATAGTTTTTTTCTTTTTGAGATGTGATATGAATTCGATAACAAGACAAATGTATTAAATTTATTGGTTTTTTTATTCTGATTTGGAAGATGAAATATGTTTTCGTGCATGTAAAGTTTACAAACTGCGTAAACCGGGTGAAGGAACAGTAACTTTTAGACACCTTTAGAAATAGTAAACTTCTAAGACATAGTAATTTACTCTTCTTGAAATAACTGAAGCAGAATCGACCCAATCTTCAGAGTAAAGTAATTAATATTAACAACTCGGAATCAATGAGATGCAATACCTATAACGAATGGTGTCACTTACAGACTTGTTCGTTCATAATGCTTCTTACTTCTGGTTCAATGTACTTTGCACGTTTTTTTTCCAAATTTTATGTGCTTATACACTTTGACTATTAAATAATTGTTCAAGTGTCGGCGGAATGCGGAACGTGCAAAATGATTAGCAAATGAGAGGGATCAAGGTTTAACGCGACCCATGCCAATAAGAAGTGATTTACGTAAAAATTTAAAGTCAAAATTGTCACATACAAAATATGCCTACATGCTGATATTTCCGAGAAAAAAAATCATAAAGTTTTAAAACTGCGTGAAAACTGTGTTTTTGCCTACAGTGCCCTCTAGCACTCACATCGATACTACTTCCATCACGCGGTAAGAATTAATTGAAAGCGTATATTTTGAAATAAATAAAAAAAAATCGGAAAATCGATTTTAAATTTTTTAAAAATTAAGACTAAGGGAGGAAGCTGCCCTTAAAATTTTTAACAAATATTTTTGTCATGTGAAAATTGTGAATATTTCTAACTCATTGATATTTTTTAAAAAAATTTACTACGAATAAAAAGATATACGTATTCGAGGATTACTCGATATATACGTGTTCGAGGATTTTTTTTTGGAAAATATAGCGGTTCCAAATATCGAGAATTTCGTGATTTTTGTCTAGTCGAGTTATTTTTAAATATTCATAAATTCAGTTCTATTAAAGATAGAAACTTCTAGTTTGTTGTATGTTAAAGTTAAAAGATTTATCAGAGCTTTGCAGTTTTCAATGATTGTACAATACCGACGTTTTATACCAGAATTTGATTATATTGCTAAGAGCCTACATAAGCTTCCAAGAAAAGAAGACAGTGTTATATTGGTCATAATGGAACAGCCTCTGTAAGTTCTAAGGGTACAGTTAAAGAATCAATGTTAGTAGTAGTCCCAAAAATAAAAATGCCTCAAGTTTTTAAAGAAATGTTATGGAGGAACCAGTGGCGGTCACCTGGGTATTAACAAAACCCTTGACAAAGTACGACGTAGATTTTATTGGTCAGGAGCAGGTCAATTGGTAGTGGAATGTTGTCGTGGAATAGCTACTGCAAAAGGACCTATACGAAGAAGTTATGGTAATATGAGGCAGTATAATATGGGAGCGCCATTTGAGAAAATTGCAATGAATGTAGCTGGACCATTTCTGGCTACTGATAGCATCAAACAATATGTGCTAGTCATAATGAATTATTTTAGCAAGTGGCCAGAGGGGTGTGTCCAATACCAATCAGGAATCAAGAATAATAATAATTGAAGCAGCAATAAGCAATTAGATTCATACAGATCAAGAAAGGAATTTTTAATCGACAATATTTCAAAAATCTATCAGATGCTTGGAATCAATAAATCCAGAACAACTGCTTCATATTCTTATAGCTGAGTCAAAGAGTTGATTTTCATGTTATCTGTTGATCTAGCACATTAAAGGGTAGATTATGGAGAATCATTACTGGGTTGAAGCATTAGAAATTGCAGTCCAGCATATGATCACACCGTACATTAAGATCGGTCTGATCACCGAAATGTAAAATCATTGGGATATGTGAGGTGCAAGATTCCATATTTTTCCATGGCTTTTTTACATGAGTATAGATAGCGCTACTGTAACTTTTTTGGCTCTTTCTGTGATATTTGATTTCCAGGTGAGTCCACCTAGGTATTCAGCACGTACATAGGTATTTGCTAGTTCTGCAAGTGCAAGATCACTTCCCTCCAGAGCAATGGAGCCAATATCAGGGATCCTATGCTTCCTAGTAAAAAGAATCACTACTGTTTTTGCAGGATTATTTTCTAACCCACACTTTTGGCCCTTGTCAATGTTATTGCAAGGGTAGTTGGGACTGGCTCGTCTAATGTACTTTGACTAGAACCGCCACTTGATTATTTTATTCAATGCCAACCCCCTCCCCCATGTTATTTGTTAAAGAAACCTAAATGGCAAGGTAACGGAGATTTATATCAAGATAAAGATATGAAAGTCAAAGATGTTAAACAAAATCAAATCAAGCAAAACAAAGATTCAAATTTATTTTAAGCCCTTTGAGTGTATAAAAGCATAAAATTCTAAAATTTTCATAAGAACTACTCTAATATAAGAACCACTCTAATATAAGAACACCTCAAACTCATCTTCTTTTCTCCCGCTCTAGTGTGGCCCAAACCACATTCCATTTTTAAGTTTTCGCACTTGAGAAGCTCTAGATTGTTTGCGAAAGCATAGTTCTTAAACAGCCAAAGTTCTTTTCGTTTATTGTTCTCAAGACTGTCATTCTAACTTTACCAGACTAAAGAAACGTTTTTCGCTAATTTTGGAGTTTTAAATCCCCTTGTGTCTTTAACATATTCAATAGCAACAAAAATAAAAGCCGGATACCAACTTATAACAGGAAAAATACTAAACCTAACAATAGCATTTTCTTATAGTTTAACTGTAACGAATACAAATTAATCCAAATATAAATATTAATGCTGAGAACTACATGTTTTTGCAAGAATTATGATAGAACAGAGGAGTAATTCTTGTATTCAATAGTCATTAGTGATGTCAACTATTTAGTTAACACACATTTGGTTATCCCCCGGCAACCTGTTGCACCAAGCCACGAGGCATCAATTTATCAAAACAAATGTTTCTAGCATAATTCGATATACTCATCGCCAAGGCATACCATCGCTAGTAAGAGGAGCGCCTTCGATTATCACACATTTGTAATAAGCTCATTAAATAAGACAAAAGAGAGTGTTGCTTGAGCGGTGGAACCAATGATTCATCGCAAAAATAAAAGACTGTGTAAGCCGCAGTTCCAAATCAGAAACGTAATAAAAACGATTCACATCATGCCCACGACTAATAATAAGAGGTACGCCAACGAATTCAATCAGTTCATTTTACACCCCAAAACATTGGAAAAACGTATAGGAAAATCTCAAAAACAATACACAAATTGCCATCTGATAGCTGAAAGCAATCAACGAAAGATTACGTATCAAATCTACGAAAACCTTCAAAGCTCTTATGACAAATAGTCTATCGCCAATTGTTCTGAAAAGAAATTGGGCTCCATCTTCATTCTTGCATGTCTGACTAATGAAAGATCAAACATAAAAGGTTTCGAAGTTTTAGAAGAAATTATTACTTAAATACGGGTTCTGAATAAAGATTTTTTTTCTTCAATAAAACAACTTATTTCACTTCCATGTAAACAAACACAAAAATATAAAATAAAATGAATATTTTAATATTGAACTTCTTTTTGTAATTATTAACATAAAATTCTACAAATTTACTAAATAAATAGATAAACTGGAAATATATACGAAGATATATAACAAATAAGTTATTTATTTGACAACTCAAAAAAGTTTGTTATTTAAAGTCCTAGTAAACGCCATAGCAACAACCTAGTGCGATGTTTTTTAATACTATCCTCCTAGTTTAGTTCATACTCAAACCAATTTTTTACTATACTAGCAATTTTGTATTAAACTAGGTAGTAAAGTTTAACTAGTGTTTGCTAGTTTTTATACATATCGCCCATTACAATAAAACTAGTAAACAAAAAAAATGAAAATGCGTATGAAACTAATAGTGAATTCTTTTCTACTTGTTCGGTACAAGTTCCAACACAGAATTAACGAAATTTGTATTCTTTTGTAAAAAAAGCAATAAAAAAAAAACAAATTTGGATAATTCGGAGTCGGAACTTGTACCGAACAAGTAAAAAAGAATTCACTATAAAAGTAACTCAGATAAAAAAAGGATTAGAAATATTGATCAGTACGTGCTAAAGAGCTATTGATTTTAGAAGTTTGTTAGTAAATCTTTTACATCTTTATAAAAAGTCTAATTATTTTAGTGTTAAATTATTAAGCCAATAATTTGAATTATTTAGTGTGACAATTATTAACTAACTTTAAAGTGTTAAAATCGTTTATATAAATCAGTGTTTAAAATCAGTGAAGTGTTTGTTAAGTTTATAGCATATATATATATATATATATATATATATATATATATATATATATATATATATATATATATATATATATATATATATATATATATATATATATATATATATATATATATATAATATATATATATATATATATATATATATATATATATATATATATATATATATATATATATATATATATATATATATATATATATATATATATATATATATATATATATATATATATATATATATATATATATATATATATATATATATATATATATATATATATATATATATATATATATATATATATATATATATATATATATATATATATATATATATATATATATATATATATATATATATATATATATATATATATATATATATATATATATATATATATAGATATATATATATATATATATATATATATATATATATATATATATATATATATATATATAAATATATATATATATATATATATATATATATATATATATATATATATATATATATATATATATATATATATATATATATATATATATATATATATATATATATATAGATATATGTATATTTACCCTGGCGTAAAAGATTTGTTTTTTTTGGCTTTATAATTAATTTCAGAAGCTAAACAAACATCAAAAAATCACATTTCCATTGAGACTTAAAACAAACCGTTAAAGAAAGCATTCCTAAACCAAAACATACTATTTTGGTTAAATTTTAAGAATTAAAATTTTGAATTAAGCCGCAATTAGACTATTGCAAAACTCTGCAATATTTCTGCAATGGTAGTGTGTAAAATATTCATTGCAGAAATGTTTGGCAAATAACTCATTTTAAAACATTGCAATGACTCATTGCAATGTTTTGCAATGAGTTCATTGCCAAATTTTTCTGCAATGAATATTTTACACACTACCATTGCACGACTATTGCAGAAATATTGCAGAGTTCTGCAATAGTCTAATTGCGGCTTTACTCACTTAAAATTTGGAACTGATCCTATTGGTATTGAAAATATTTAAATTTTATTTATTACAATTTAATTAACATGGAAAAACAATTTCAAATACAACAGAATTTACATACCAAAATGGTATGTATTGCATGGAACTTTTTGTTCAATGGTCTGTATCTTCGACATTTACGGTTGATATGACGAAATGTGGATCGCTTTAAGTTTAGTCTATTATAAAGCTAATAAAAGCATATATCTTTACGCTGGTATTTAATTCATCGTGCCATATACATCTTTATATATATAATCTTATAGGTGATTACCAAAACAAAAAACTAAAACTATTACATATTATACTAAATTAGTGTTTTCTTTAAATCGTAAGAAATAATTAAATGTAAGCACCATTTGTTAACTAAAACAAAAGCAATGCAATTAACTTATTTAATATCATTTGTTTTAATGCTTTATATGGGGTAGTTTGTTGAACGTCTTTTTATGTTAGTACAAATCCAAAGACATGCTAAAAATTTCAGTTTACTTTTTAAACTAAGAAGGATTAATTAAACATCTAAACTAAAGCAAAATTAGATTACATTTTAGTGTTCCTAGGTCTTGAAGGTTTTACAAGATATATTTCGTTTACGTTCTTGACTATATATTAGTAGAAGAGAATAGGTACGTTCGATTTGACTGAAACAACTTAAAAAACAACAACAATTGCATTCAATTTATCAGTTGTATCAGTTGCTTCAGTCAAATCGAACACGGCTTATATTAGTAGAAAAAACGAAATTTTAGGATGCAAAGTTTAGGTTTTTGGGCATATTATTATTATTGAGGATGAAGCTGACTTTAGTTTTTTCAATTCATTTTAATTGTAAGTTAGAATTTTATGATGCCAATTTTTGCAAACTTTTGATTTATTTTAATTTTATTGAAAAACGGTTTCGCGATTTTTAAAACAACCCAAAATGCAATAAAAAGTATAACCCTTTGCGTTAAAAAGCAATTGTTATAGAATTGCTTTGCATTAAGCAATTGATAGTATATCAAAACTAAAATTTTACTCAGCGTTCTTTGGATTACATAATCATCATATATTAAACATTTTAAAAAATTATCAGTAGTAATCATCCAAGGGCGGTGATAATTCGAAATAATCTTTTAAAAATTTCGAAAGCAAATCCATATATTGATAATAGCACGAGGTCGTAGGCCGAGGGCTATTATTAATACCACTTGCTTGAGAAATTTTCCAAAAAATTATGAGAATTTATCAACGAACGAGGGGAATTCGTTTAGAAAAATTTTTGCCATTTTTCATTTCTTTATATATTTTTTATGAATTATACGTTGGCCTCTACTGCCAACCATATCAGTTAATTATTTCAAAAATTATTTGATAATTTTTGATATCCCAGTAGGCCAGAAGTATAATTATTTGTTATTAATATAATTCAAATGTTATTGGTGAAATTGAATGATGTCATTACATTTTAGAGAATTTCATTGGGTTGAATTAAAATAAAACTATTTAGTTTGCTTTAAAGTTGCTTTAAAGCAAAAGTTGCAAAAGCAAAAGTTTAGTTGCTTTAAAGCAAAAAATTTTGTACTTTATTTATTTAAAAAAAAAAATTAAAATATAAAAATATTATGGTCTCCAAGTTGTTTTTATTTACTAATATAATAATTTATTTGAACTAAATTTATTTAAAAAATCCTTGTAACATAAATGTAAAGCCTTCAAATTTTGTTTAACCTTCACGTGAACAGTATCTACCCGGGTAGATATCACGGTTTTTGTGATTCAATAACTTTATGAGTTTTAAACCAATCATCATGCCTGTTCAGCTATGTGACTAATTTTTAAATTGATTTCGCCAAATCTGAGAATAAAATATTTTGGACTTCCTTTTAACACTTATTTTGGATTTTTATGGTTTTTTTACGCAAGAAAACAATGTCTAACCGGGTAGATATTCTTTCCTTGGGTTTTATATGAACATTTTTACTGGTCAATGTGAAAAACAAGTAACTTTATTTTTAAATATATGCTTTTATTGTATGCTTACACAAAAGTAAACTAAATACACAGTTAGGTTTGTTGATATTATGATTTATGTAATATCTACCGGGGTAGATATTGTTCATATCAGCCGCTAAAAATTTCCGTTCACGCGAAGGTTAAAAGTGTTGTAGTTATGATTGTTATTAACTAAATGGTTTGACTTTAAATTTGAAAATAGACTTTAAATTTTGATTATTTTTTTTCTTAGAACGATATTCCTTAAATCAGTCTTTAAAACATTTTCCGGTTTTATAAAAACCTTTACCTTTTTCCGGTAAATTTTTTCAAATTAAAATTTGTAAATTATTGAGCATGATTCTAATTGGGTATTTAATTTTGGTATCAATACTTTATATAAAATTCTAAGAGATGGATTTTATATTTATATATTTTTAAATTGTTCCTAATAATATTAAGCATATGATTTGTATATTCCATTTTATCAAATATTGTTTAATATAAGTTGTTACAAGGAATTTTAAATAAATTAATTCTGGTAGTGTATTTAATACTTATACTTACACGTACTGTATTTAGTACTTATTATGAAATAGACATATGTATCCTACAAATATATTTAGAATTATAGCTTTGCTGATACCAACTATAATTAAAAATATTTTTTTAGATTTCGTCTAGCAAATATCCCAACAAAGAAATATGCCACGAGGAGTTCATACTTCTATAAGAAAAAGCGGGTTCCAGCAGAGAAAGGCCAAACAGGCTAAAATAGATGCAGTTCAGAGCGTATCTGGATCGATTGATAAATATGTTACAAAACCTGATGATAGCCAAAGCTCATCAAAAGAAACTGATTCTCACGTTAATGCAACGAATGTTTCAGAGAATATTGGCTCATCTTCAGAAAGTAACAGCGACAACACAGAATTAATAATGATAACCCATGATGAAGACGAATCAGAAAAAAATACTGAAAATGATAGTGATAATGCTGCTAGTGCTTCTACTATCGAAGACAGTATTTGTATGAGTGAATCACTTCAGGACTTAAGAGATGTATCACATTGGAATATACCCGTCTCTGATAATGTTCGCATTGAAATCATAAAAAAGGGAAGTGAATATTTTCAAAATAGAGAAGGGCCGTTTGCTACTGTATCTAGACCCGGGTTAGACATAAAAGGTGGTGTTTGCCATCTTTCTAAAGAATGGTTTTATAAAGTGATGCCTAATGGAGAAAAAATTCTGCGGTCATGGATGGTTTATTCTCCTGTAAATAATAGCTTGTACTGCTTCTGCTGTCGTATATTTGCTGTCACCAATAGTTGTAATATAAATTCAGCATTTACGACTGGATTTCATAAGTGGTGGAAACTAAATCCCAAAGTAACCGACCATGAAACTTCAAATGAACATCTGGAGAATTTTGAAAAGTGGAAAACTTTGGAAATGAGGTTGAAATGTCATAAAATGATAGGAGACGCAGCCTTACAATTAATAGATAATGAAAAACAGAAGTGGAAACATCTTTTATCCAGATTATTGGATATAACTTTGTTTTTATCTAAACAAAACCTAGCATTTTGTGGACATGATGAAGGACAAAGTTCTTCAAATAAAGGCAATTTTTTAGAACTAGTCAATCTATTGTCAAAGTATGATGTAGTGTTAAAAGAACACATTTTGAATTTGGAGCATGGTAAATCACCAAAAGTATCATATTTGTCACCAGATATACAAAATGAGTTCATAAATGTTTTAGCGAACCACGTAAAGTTTAAGCTTGTCAACGAAATTAAATCAGCTAAATATTTTGGAATTATGTTTGATAGCACACCTGACATTTCACATATTGATCAAATGTCAGAAGTGATTCGTTATGTGAAAATTGATGGTAGAAAAGTGGAAGTCAAAGAAGTATTTCTTGGACTTTTTTCTTTACATGGAAAAAAAGCCGCTGATTTAAGCGAGGAAATTCTTAAAAACCTTAAAAATGACGGTTTAGAGGTTATGAATTGTCGTTCCCAAGGTTATGATAATGCAGCTGTTATGAGTGGTATACATGGAGGAGTGCAAGCTATTATTAAAGCAAAAAATAACAAAGCAATTTTTGTGGGTTGCATAGATCATTCAATTAATTTATGTGGCCAAAACTCATTTGCACAAAATGTAGCTTGTGTAACGTTTTTCGGAACAGTGGAAGCCATTTTTACATTTTTTTCTGCTTCGACTAGCCGCTGGGAAGTGCTTGTTAAACACAGCAAAATAACTGTTAAAAGACTCTCAACAACGCGTTGGAGTGCTCATTATGCTGCAGTAAAAGTATTGGCCGAAGATTTTGATGGGATTGTGGCTGCAATTGAGAAGTTAAGTGATCAACAAGAAAATGTAGACACTAGAAGCGTTGCACACAACCTTATGCATGCAGTGTGTGATTTTACGTTTCTTTGCTATCTTTTGTTTTGGAATGATGTTCTAAGGGAAATAAATTGTGCTCAGATTGGATTGCAAAGCAAAGGCTTGAATATTGATCAATTAATTACAAAAATAGAGTCACTTCGTCTTTATATTGAAGAAAAACGAAATGACATTGTAGAACAGGCAATAGATCTTGCTGCGACAAAATCGGAGAACTATGACATTCCAATGGAAAGACGAATTCGTCGTAAAAAAGGAATGGCTGGTGAGTTGGCTCCAGGTGTTGGACTGACACTGACAGCTGAACTTAAAAAGGACATGTTGGAATGTCTTGACCGATTCAGTGTTGAACTCCGAATAAGACTGAAGTCAATTCAAGATGTTGGTTCATTGTTCGAGGTTGTGCAGACAAAGACTTTGCTTTTGGCGAACAGTGAAGAGTTGAAATTATCTGTATCAAAATTTACCAGTTTTTATGATGAGGTATCAGAAACGGAACTCCTCATGGAGATACCAAGGTTGAGGAGGCATTTAAAAGCGACCAATGTTACAGTTTCTAACTGGGTGTGCCTAGACTTTTTGAAATTCATCGTGGAATGGGATTTTACAGAATCTCTTCCAAATCTTACGGTCGCACTAAAGTTATTTATGACTATTTGCGTATCAGTGGCTTCGTGTGAGAGGAGTTTCAGCAAATTAGAATTAATTAAAAATTACTTGCGGGCAACAATGACCCAAACGAGGCTTAAAAATCTTGGCATATTAACCATAGAACATGAGGCAGCACAAAATATAAATTTTGAAGTTGTGATTTCTGAGTTTGCAGCTGTTAAAGCTAGAAAGAAGAGATTTTAATTGTATGTATATTGTATATAATATGTATGTGAGAGTATATTAATTCTACTCTTATTTTTCTTTTACTATACTTTCCAGGGTTGCCACTTGGATACATTTGTATTAATTTGGATACATTATTTAAAAAATTTATTAAATGGATACTGGGTACCAAAATTTCGCAAAACAACTGGAACGGATACCATTTATTCGTAAGAAATCATGGTGTATAAAATGCATTAAATGCATTTGAAAATGTTAATAAATTGTGTTACATTGTTCGTCGTATTCTCTTTTAGTAGAAGATAAAGGAACAGAAAATTGGGGAACAGTGTAGCAAATATAAACAGCTGTGTAAAATTTTTTGAGTGACGACGCTGATACTTTCCTAAAAGATTCATTTTCATACATCAATATGAAAGAATGTATAATAAAACAGTACTTTAATTATTTATAACTTATTAGTAATAATGCTCATTTGTATTAATTAAATAATTTGTATTAATTAAATAAAATTATAAATTACGTATATCCGCTTTTTATTAATATTGACAGTTTTCATTCTTGGGGTGACACCACAATATCCGCCCCGGGTGCCACTCATGCTAGCTACGCCACTGCATCTACACAATTAACCTCCTCGAGGTTGGGGATGGGAAACGAGCAACTTATAAATCTTCGACTGAGATAATAAAATATTATTTCTAATAGCTACACAGTATTAACCAGACACACTTGCGTCGGCTAATAAATTGTTAAGCACATGCCAACCTCTGTAAAACTTTTTTAACTAGAGAGACGAGCGAATTAAGTTAAGAGTGGTCACGGCGGGAGAACAGGAAGGTATATAAGGTTTTAGCAAAAATCACAATAGAGAACAATTGGTTTAGTAACATTTTATCATTTTGAAACAAACCATATTTAACAACAATGCACTAAAACTTGTGGAATACGCACTGTCCTTACCAGGAACTAATGCTGTAACAGGACTAGTTTTTTCTACTGTAAAGTGTGGACTTCACAAAAATTACAATTATGTGATGACTTTCAAAGTCTCAAAGTCATTTTATGTGTGAAATATAATTTAACAAATTTTTGCGAAGAATTGCATGACCTTTCAAGCAACGACATCAATCTTCTAAAAAAATTCAATCAAGTTAAAAATATGCCAAAGAATAACGGAATATGTCAACAAATGAAGTGATTTGACTGGTTTGACTAGTTCCTCTCACACGAAGCCACTAATACGCAATTAGTATACAGGCTGAGTTCATAAAAAAATGCCAGGCTTTTATCGAAAAAAATGCCAGGCTTTTTTAGGTCCTGCTAGTTCAAAATATGCCAAAGAATAATATGTGTTGGAAATTCAATTGATTGGTCTATCAAAAAAAATGCACAGTAAAGTTACACCATTAAAAATATTAGGTCACACATTTTCAAATTTGCTTCAATTTTTTTACAGTGAAAGAGAAATGATGTTTCATATATTATATTGAAAAAGTGTTTAGTAGATGAAATTTTTTGTCGTCGCAACTCGCAAGTGGTTCTACCTTTATAGATAGGGGTTGTTTTGTAGTATACTTCACACAAGTGGAATATACTACACTTATTTTTATAAAATTTTGCTCGAATTGTTTTTGTTGGAAAATGTAATTAAATTTTATTATTGATATTAAGAAATTTGAAAATAATAATTTGGTGGGATGAAATAGTATTAAGAAATCGCATATACGAAAATATATATAAAAAATGAGTTTTGTTGAAATAAATTCAGATTGATTTTAAACTTACTAATGTGTTTTTATTATCGATCTCGACGGTTTCAAATTGTCAAGCAAAGAAACCTAACTACTTATCTTAGTCACCGAATTGTTAAGCAAAAATTTTCTAATGATAGCAGAAACAGTGCTGTAGACCGAATATGTACGTTGACTAATCAATATAAAATATCTCATCGTGAAGATTATTCGAAAGTCGCGCACCGTTATAAGGTTTTTGTAGATGAACCTTACACATTCATTTAATGCCAATTGGGCACATTATATGGCAACCTTGCCCAATGAATGGGAATGCATATTGGAGGCAAAAATGAAGAAAATCATAACATTTGTTGAATACAAGGCGAAGAAAGCAATAATATTAACGCAAGAGGATGTATAAGATTAAACAAAGGAGAGGAGAGATTGCAAAATTGAACAGAGAAATTGTTGAATTCTACAGACTGTCAGAGATTTTGGTTAGGAAGAGTAGAGAAGAATAAATTTTTGGAAAAAACTAAGGAGAAGAAACAGTAAAAATCAGTACTAAAAGCGGCAAAAAGGAAGAACAAGAAACAGAAATGAAATACTAAGAAATAAAACTCATTTTTTGATAACACAAAATTTTAATAATAGTTACTTTTAATAGATGGGGAATTTTTGTTTCTAACGATGCCGGGTCAATCACGAATATCACGGCTGGTAAATATGATGTAGAAAAATATGAAATTATAATCACAGTTGTAGTGATAATATTGATAATTTTTAAATTTAAGAGCCATTTCATAAAAACAATTAAAAGGGAAGTTAATAAAAATACCATTCAGGACCTCGATTATGGAATGCGAAAGCGATAATAGTCCAATTCTTGGCGTAAGGGTATTAGTAATGGTATTGGTCTAAAATCAATTACTTTTTTGTAAAACTACTACGTTCGTATAAATTATTTTTAAACAAAAATTCGTTTAACCCTTCGAAAGAATTGTTTGATTTATGGATGGTTTTATTAGTTATTTCAATAATGGGTTAAGAGAATGCAGGTTCTGCCCGTTCATATGACACTTCGTGTAGATTAAAACTCCTCAATCTTTGAGAAGATGAACTGGAGTCTCTTCCTCTAAAAGACAAATTCTACATTCGTCTCTCTCATCCATACCAATATTTTTAAGGCGTTTTCTTAACATAATGTGTCTTGTAATAAAGTCCTATTCACTTAGAGCACATTACTGCTTTTCGTGGAATTACTTAGAATTCAATTTTCTGTTTCCAAATTTTAAACTAAATGCAAATCAATATAATGATTTAAGACAAAGTCGATCGTTTAAGTTTAATATTATGCGATACGTTTAAGGATTTTTTCTAAATTAATAAAAATTACCTATTATTTAATTTCTCTTTTTTTCTTTCTTTATTTCAATTAGGATTTTCAAATTATTTATATGTAAAATTGTAGTATATTAAAATATTTAAGATTGTCGAAGAAATCGTAATTGGTATTACAATAAATTTATTTCGCGTTGGGTACTTACGATCAACCCTTCTGGTTGATCTTTCTCATGGGGTAAGGTGTTGTGAACGCAACATAGCTAATAAATCTGTTTATGGTAATACTAATTGCGCTGACTTCGATAAACCAATTAAAAATATAAAATATAAAAATCTTTGAGATAATAAAATATGATCAGTAGATTTTGCATCTTCAAGCTTTCAATTAATAATATTATCAAAATATAGTTAAATTATATAATAAAATACAAGTAAATGCAAAGTATTGATACAAATATTGTGAAATTAAACCAAAACAAATTGTGATATATTTATTTGTAGCAAAAAGAAGATTAATTGAGTGATTTAGACTTAGATTTATAAACGTGCAAAACACTTGTATAAGTTAACAATCTTCATGTCCGATATATCAACAACAATAAGATGAATATCGTTATTTGTCTGTGTAAGTACATGGGTTCGTTCATGATTTCTGACATGATTTCTGACTTAACATACGTGGCAGATCCATATGCTTGATGGTAAATAGCACTAATTAATTTGTAACCAACAATGTTTCCTCTAAAGGTAAGTTGCGTTTCATCTGCTGCATGCGTTTCTTGCAGTATTACGGCTGAGGCGTTTCTATACGTTGACGACATTATTATACACAAAATTTTTTGATAAAACTACAATTTTTTTCCTTCAAATTCCTAAATAAAATTTGGTTTTTTCAAATAATTTTTTTGTAATCTATAATATTTTTGGTAAAATTACAAAAAAGTTTGTGAGTTGTATATTTATAAAAAATTTGTAAAATTTACTTAGTTTTTTTTTAGTGTAGTCAAAACTTTGAACGTCTAAGAGAATATAACTTAAAATTAAATGCAAAGAATCGCAACTTTCTAAAGACAGAGGTGACATATTTAGGACATCTGATAACCAATGAAGGGATTAAACCGTTTCAAAAAAGTAAGAAAACAATTTCACGTTTTTGGCAATAACTCCAAAATAGTTGAATTTTAGGTGAATTTTGTTTTTGAAATGTTTCAGTCTTTTTTGATTTTTCTAAATCAAACTCGATTCCTAAAAAAAGTTTTTTCGGCAAACGGCCGTAAAGTTTAACTTTACTGCCGCTAGGGAGTTAGTTAAAGTCTTACTTTTTGACTGCGGCTGCAAAAGTAACGCCATTTTTATTTTATACTACGGCGGCTGTAAAGTAGCATTTGTTATTTGTTATTTTGTTATTTTTACAAACAAATTGTATAACTATAACAAAAAATAAGTTGAATCTCATTGGATTATGATATTTTGAATTATTATATGTTACTCTGACAACAAAACATAACAAACAGTTCCATTGGATAATGAAATTTTGAATTATTGTATAACTATGACAACAAAATAACAACTATTTCAATTGGATTATGAAATTTTGAAAAGGCTGCTTAGATAAAAAAATCTTATTCATACAAATTTAAATGTTTTTTTCTCTTTTTTTGGAAGTAATTATGACGATAAAAATTCATATTTATAAAAATTTTGATTTATTAATTTCATATTTATATAACATTTAAACGTTTGCCGAAAAAATAGTGTATTTAATTCGGAGCTAAAGTGACTTTTTGTGCATCGTCTATAATTGTTGAGTCTATAGTCAAACTATAGACTCAACACAAAAAGTATCACTTTAGCTCCTAATTAAATAATGTATGGTAGAATTTTTTTGACATCGAGTTTTTGACAGATAGGACGCAGCAAGAGATAAAAGATGAGACAAAAAGTAAAACAGAGATGTATTATTTATTTTGGGATAAATTTGTTTTCAAAACAATTATATTAGTTAAATTTCTACTCCTAGTTCGTACCATTTGTTTGTTGTGATATTTGTTTATATAGGCGTCGTTATTTTTATTATGTGTTGTAAAGTCTTTATATTACTCTATAAATGTCAATAGTAAAGTAATATAATATCAAAAACTGTTCGCAAAATGTTAGTTTAGATTTTTTTTCAAATGTTTATGTTATTCCACAATTGAAATCTCAATTTTTTAATTTCGTTATTTTGTTTTAGATTTTTGTAGTTTAAATTCAAATAAATGAATAGCGTATGTGAATAGTCGAATATTGCTGTGTTTATAATTCTAAAATTTATTTATATTTTATTATTAGTTATTTAAACTATTTGTTTGACGAAATCAAAATTCAGGTTTGATCAATTTTATCAAATAATATTTGGAAAATTGGTCGATTTTATGCATCAAATTTTTTTAAAGCGAACATGGAATCTACCTACCTACTTCTACGTTCCCACTAGTAATAAAATCTACTATTTCATATACTATCGTTAAAAAAATACTTTCTAGGACCTAGGTCATAAAGTACAAACATTTGTATCTTATGTCTAACATGATTTGAGTTTGAAAATATGATTCAAATATGTTTATATTAGATAAAATTAATATTTACATAATTTAAGTTTCAAATATAATTTCAATAATATTTATTTTAGATATAGCAATAGAAATTTTTAAAAAATATGAAAAATCTTTGGAATGAATAATTTGGATATTTATTATGTGATAAATTCATTGTTATTGGTGTCGTCTAGCACAACAAAGTTATCACTATGACCAAAATCTCAAGTCTCATAGCTCCATGGAATGTGGTTGGAAAGTGTTTAGTTTATTCCTCCTCGGTCAGAGTTCTCCGACATTTGTAATGACATCATAAGTACATGCTCAGACTCGAAACAGCAATTCCTTCAGATCTAAGCCGTCGAACCAGGACAGCGTTTTCTTATAGCCCCAGTATTCAAATGGTTAAGATATAGCTTCCATTATTGAAAAACATATTCTTTAAGTTCGTTTGAGTTTACAATCAGCATTTGAGGAAACCTTTTTCAATTTTTAAAACTTTTATAAAAGTGCACCAAAAATATGTTAATCAATAAGCACCATAAACAATTCATCTCCTCTTTTGAATTGAGATTCAAGCATTCCTTTAATAAAAGAAACATCGAAGATACAACTGAGACGATGGTAACCTGTAACTTCTCTTTATAGAGCTGATAAAAATGATAAAGAAGATTAAAGAAATTTTATTTTCGAAAAGTTTCTACAATACAAAATAAAGCCAAAACCAAAATTGTTTTAGATTACTTCAAAAAGTGGGGAAAAAGTGTTACTTTCGGAATTGGGTTATGTTCATTTCTTTTACCAAATAATGTTTGTAGATGAGAATTAAGGAAAGTTCAAACATCAAGGTGCAAAGTTGTGCCAATGATACACGAATCCGTAGTTAAAAAATCGTGAAAATTAGTTTCAAATTTTTTTTGTGCCAATAACTGGTTTTTATGCTCATTATTCTTAATAACATGCTTTGACAAACAAAACAAAAAAAAGTCCAAGCGGCACGTATATCCGCTAGAAATAGGTAGATTTCGAGATCAGACAGTTTTGTGTGCCAGTAGAATCTGATGTATCAGATTAGTTTAAACAAAACAAACTAATTTCAAACAGATATCGAACAAATTTTAAAAAGAAAATTAGCTACCTATGAGCAAAATTATATCTATCCAATTTTGCAACAAACAAATATCAAATCTACCACAGAACATGTGTGCGACAATTTATGACACAAACCTACTTTATATCATATGTCGTGCAATTACTGCAAAATATCAAAATAGTTTATTTCTAAAAAAACAATTAATTTCTTCTATTCAAATCTTTTATTTTTTTGACTGTTATAAGGTTGACATTGACTGTTATAAGGTTTTTGGATATGGTAGTTGGGGATTGTTGCAAACTTTTTTGTTGAAGCCAACAAGTCAAAAACCTCTAACTGCAGATGTATATATTTATAAGAAACGGATTAAAATGTTTTCACAGATTCTAAATTTATGAAGATTTTAAAAATATTAGTATCCAAACGGCCGTTATAACGGATTAAAAAAGTCACTTTTTTTTCTAGTATAAAGCCTCTAGTTCCTTAACCATGTGTCAGATTTTTCGGATCTACGAACTTGTCCAATATATTAATAAAACACACATTTGTAAGATAGGTTTTTTGATCTGGCTCCACAAATGCAACCGTGAGAGCGCCGGTTGATTCAAACGCATTTTGTGTTTTACAAGCTTTTTTGTTGGAGCCGCTAACTCAGAAACCTCCAACTGCAGAGGTCTTTTTTTTTTAAAGAAACTGATTAAAAAGGTTTTAAAGATTCTAAATTTATGAAATTTTTAAAAATATTAGAATCCAAACGGCCGTTATAACGGATCTAAACAACAGGGTTTTTTTCTAGTATAAAGCCTCTAGTTTCTTAACCATGTATTGCATTAGGCTGATTTACGAACTTGTCCAAGATATTAATAAAACGCACATTTTTAGAAAAGTTTTTTGATATGGCTTTACAAATGCGACCGTGAGAGGGCAGGTTGTTTCAAAAAAGGTTGTTTTTTTTGGAGCCGCTCACTCAGGAACCTCTAACTGCAGAGGTCTATTTTTAAAACAAATTGATAAAAAAGATTCCAAAGATTCTAAGTTTGTTAATTTTTTGAAATATTAGTATCCAAACGGCCCACAATGGTTCAAAACGCATTAAAACACGCGCATAAGTGAAAAAAAAAATTTTTTTGTTTTCTCATAACTGACCATTAGTTTTGTTTTCTAACATATTAAGGATGTCAAAAAACAGTTTTACCCACAAAAAAAAATTAAATACATCACTATTATGAACATAAATTAAAAGAAAAAATAATTGTTATTTATTGCATATATTTTTAATTATTTTTATTGAAAGTTTATGTCAGCAGTACCATAAGCACACATACATGAGACTTTATATTACTCTTTAAAAATGTTTATGCACATTACTAGAACCTTTTAAAGTCACAAATTCATGTATATAGTTTGTATGTATATATATAGATGTTAAATTTAAATCATGATACTTATTTCCTTTAATATGATTGCTCGCCTCATTTTCAAACATCAAGCACTTGAAGGGCTTACTCTGGCTTACGACCAAATTTTTTGGATATTTACTAGTGACGTATGTACTAAGCGAGGCACTTAATTTCATCTGCATATTTCTGCCTATTCTAGAGATATTTCATTATTATTGCAAAAACTGCCCGAAAAAAAACCGACAAATTTACATTTTTTCGTAAAACCGTCCTTAAATCGTTATTTTTTTTTTCTTTTCTTTGACGTAAATGTGACATGGAAATTTTAAATTTGTTATAGTTTTTGAAATATTTTTGGAATTTTGAAAAAAGTTTGTATTTTTGATTTTGTAGAATTCTTGGAATATTTTTAGAATTTTGGAAAAAGTTTTAATTTTTGATTTTATTTTAATTTTTGGAATATTTTTGGAATTATGAAAAAAGTTTCAATTTTTGATATTGTTATTATTTTTGCAATATTTATACAATTTTGAAAAAAGTTTGAATTTTTAAGAATTTTTGGAATATTATTAGAATTTAGAACCAGTCCAGTTTAAATATTTGATTTTATTCTAAGTTTTGGAATTTTGAAAATAGTTTAAATTTTTGATTTTGTTATAATTTTTGCAATAGTTTTAGAATTTTTGAAAAAAGTTTTAATCTTTGGTTTTGTAATAATTTTTGGATTATTTTTAGAATTTTGAAGAAAGTTTGATGTTTGATTCTATTTAATTTTTACATTATTTTTGGAATTTTGAAAGAAATATGAATTTGTGATTTTGTAATATTTTCTCGAAACGCTAAATGGAGAAGTTTTGAGTAGTCTGCTGAGTGTATCATCTTTTCCCAAAATTATGTTAAAATAAAATACTGGTACTTCTACAGAGAATTTTATTTTTGATATACATATCGCTGCCTAAAACTAAAAACAATGTCCTCAGAAAAGTTTGTTTCTGAAAACTAAACCCAGACCGAAGTTTTAATATCTCAGAACTGTGAGATTTCAGCCCTTCACATATTTTATTATTTAAATAATAAAAATTAAAAAATACTGTCATAACATTTTTGTTTATTGATAATATTAAATTTTTTTTATAATTTTAAAGAGTTTCATCATCATCTGTGTCTTGTTCTTGAACTGTAATTTTGAATAATTGTTTCACATCTTTGTGATGTTCGTGCGTTTTGCGATTTAAAGTGGATGTTCGCATTTTTGTCCGAAAAAACAAAAAGTTTCTAGATGAATTTAAGAAAAAATTAAATTTATCTGTTGACATGCCAAAACAAGGTAACAATGTAAAAGATAATCTTTGTATTTTTTTCTTACAACTAAGATAAACTTTCAATACTTGATTTTTCGTGACGAATACTTTAGGTTTTGGATCTTCTAATGATGGCAATACGTCTAGGCGGTTTTTCGAAAGTGAAAAAGTCACTGCAGAAATCACAGTCTTGCACTTATCCATCAACTTAACGTTATTCTCACTGCAATAAATTGCTCTGAAGATATAGATCCTAATAAATTTTTTAATTATACACTAGAGACTGCAAATACAATTGTAAAAGAGTATGATTGGTGGCCTATGTCAACAACAGTACATAAAATACTGATGCACGGTTGTGACATCATAGCACAGTCCATTTTGCTAGTCGGTAAGAGAAAAACTTTATTTTACTGGAAATTAAATAACTATTGGATAATAAATGAATATGTGTATATAATTTTGTAACAGGACAACTGTCCAAAGAAACTCAAGAGCACTGCAACAAAAATTTTAAGACTTTCAGGAGTAGATTCGCACGAAGAGATTCAAGAATTCACTATCTTACAGATATTTTTATTCGATTTCTTGTTTTTTTCGGACCCATTAATACCAAAAATGCAAACATCCACTTTAAATCGCAAAACACACGAACATCACAAAGATGTGAAACAATTATTCAAAATTACAGTTCAAGAACAAGACACAGATGATGAAGAAACTGTTTAAAATTATAAAAAAAATTTAATATTATCAATAAAAAAAAATGTTATGACAGTATTTTTTTAATTTTTATTATTTAAATAAAAAAATATGTGAAGGGCTGAAATCTCACAGTTCTGAGATATTAAAACTTCGGTCTGGGTTTAGTTTTCAGAAACAAACTTTTCTGAGGACATTGTTTTTAGTTTTAGGCAGCGATATGTATATCAAAAATAAAATTCTCTGTAGAACTACCAGTATTTTATTTTAACATAATTTTGGGAAAAGATGATACACTCAGCAAACTAATCAAAACTTCTCCATTTAGCGTTTCGAGAAAATATTACAAAATCACAAATTCATATTTCTTTCAAAATTCCAAAAATAATGTAAAAATTAAATAGAATCAAACATCAAACTTTCTTCAAAATTCTAAAAATAATCCAAAAATTCATATTGTAAGTTTGTTTCGTCGGGAGTATATTTATTAATTTTTTCTTTTGTATTTCCTCAATTAAAACCCCGTTTTCAATATATATTAATACTTGTTATTTAATTGATCAATATATTTCAGGCTAGGCCCATCTTCAGGATCATTATAAAAATAACAGTTATATCAAAATTGAAATAAAATAATTAAATGACATTTATATAAAACAAAGTTTGATATATAAACTATGAGTAAGATAACTATGTTAAAATTAACTTAAAAAATGGTTGTCAAGTGGAATTTTTTGAAAATTAACGTTGCTTTAAAATTTTAAGAAAATCGAATTAAATTATAATAGTTATTCGAAAAATCTTTTTTGTCACTTTTAAAGTTGCAAGTTTTTTCTTCATTGTTTATAATTTGGCATACCTCATGCCATAATTCGATGATGTTCAAATTTTGGTTAAAGAAAACAATAAAACTAAATTACAAATACATGAGGTATGCCAAATTATAAACAATGAAGAAAAAACTTGCAACTTTAAAAGTGACAAAAAAGATTTTTCGAATAACTATTATAATTTAATTCGATTTTCTTAAAATTTTAAAGTAACGTTAATTTTCAAAAAATTCCACTTGACAACCATTTTTTAAGTTAATTTTAACATAGTTATCTTACTCATAGTTTATATATCAAACTTTGTTTTATATAAATGTCATTTAATTATTTTATTTCAATTTTGATATAACTGTTATTTTTATAATGATCCTGAAGATGGGCCTAGCCTGAAATATATTGATCAATTAAATAACAAGTATTAATATATATTGAAAACGGGGTTTTAATTGAGGAAATACAAAAGAAAAAATTAATCCAAAAATTATTACAAAACCAAAGATTAAAACTTTTTTCAAAAATTCTAAAACTATTGCAAAAATTATAACAAAATCAAAAATTTAAACTATTTTCAAAATTCCAAAACTTAGAATAAAATCAAATATTTAAACTGGTTCTAAATTCTAATAATATTCCAAAAATTCTTAAAAATTCAAACTTTTTCCAAAATTGTATAAATATTGCAAAAATAATAACAATATCAAAAATTGATTTTTTTTTTCATAATTCCAAAAATATTCTAAAAATTAAAATAAAATCAAAAATTAAAACTTTTTCCAAAATTCTAAAAATATTCTGAAAGTTCTACAAAATCAAAAATACAAACTTTTTTCAAAATTCCACAAAAGATTTCAAAAACCATAACAAATTCAAAAATTTCCATGTCACATTTACGTCATATAAACAGCTAGCTAATTTTCATTTCCATGAAATTAGCTAAAAAAATAAACGAAATCATTTTTTTGACATACTTGACAATATTTTTTTTGACAAACTTATAATGCAAAAATATTCTCAATAATAATAATATCATGTTCATTACATTTCATTTCATCCAAATAACTATTTAATATGATCTAAAAAAAGAATTGAAAATCATTCTTTTGACACACTTGACATTATTTTTTTGACAAGCTTATAATGAAATAATTCTTAATAATAATAATAAAATTTCATGTCATATAAATAAGGAATTTATTCTTTTCCATAAAATTGGGTAAAAAAATAAATAAAAATCTTTCTTTTGACACACTTGACAACATTTTTTGACAAACTTATAATGCCATAATTCTCAATAATAATAATAAAATTACATGTCATATAAATAAATAATTCTATTTTGTTCCATAAAATTGGGTGAAAAAATAAATAAAAATCTTTGTTTTGACACACTTGACAACATTTTTTTGACAAACTTATAATGCCATAATTATCAATAAAAATAGTTAAATTTCATGTCATATAAATAATTAATTTTGTTTTTTCCATAAAATTGGGTAAAAAATAAATAAAAATCTTTCTTTTGACACACTTGACAACATTTTTTTGACAAACTTATAGTCCCATAATTCTCAATAATAATAATAAAATTTCATTTCATTCAAATAATTAATTTTATTTTTTTCCCAAAAAATGGCTAAAAAAATAAATAAAAGTCTTTCTTTTGACATACTTGACAACATTTTTTGACAAACTTATAATGCCATAATTATCAATAGTAATAATAAAATTTCATGTCATATAAATAATTAATTTTATTTTTTCCATAAAATTGGGTAAAAAAATAAATAAAAATCTTTCTTTTGACACACTTGACAACATTTTTTTGACAAACTTATAGTCCCATAATTCTCAATAATAATAATAAAATTTCATTTCATTCAAATAATTAATTTTATTTTTTTCCCAAAAATTGGCTAAAAAAATAAATAAAAGTCTTTCTTTTGACATACTTGACAACATATTTTGACAAACTTATAATGTCATAATTATCAATAGTAATAATAAAATTTCATGTCATATAAATAATTAATTTTGTTTTTTCCATAAAATTTCGGTAAAAAAATAAATAAAAATCTTTCTTTTGACACACTTGACAACATTTTTTTGACAAACTTATAATCCCATAATTCTCAATAATAATAATAAAATTTCATTTCATTCAAATAATTAATTTTATTTTTTTCCCAAAAATTGGCTAAAAAATAAATAAAAGTCTTTCTTTTGACATACTTGACAACATTTTTTGACAAACTTATAATGCCATAATTATCAATAGTAATAATAAAATTTCATGTCATTCAAATAATTAATTTTATTTTTTCCATAAAATTGGGTAAAAAAATAAATAAAAATCTTTCTTTTGACACACTTGACAACATTTTTTTGACAAACTTATAATGCGATAATTATTAATAGTAATAATAAAATTACATGTCATATAAATAATTAATTTTATTTTTTCTATAAAATTGGGAAAAAAATAAATAAAAATCTTTCTTTTGACACACTTGACAACATTTTTTTGACAAACTTATAATGCCACAATTCTCAATAATAGTAATAAAATTTCAATGTCATACAAATAATTAATTTTATTTTTTTCCATAAAATTGGGTAAAAAAACTAAATAAAAATCTTTCTTTTGACACACTTGACAACATTTTTTTGACAAACTTAGAATGCCATAATTATCAATAATAATAATTACATATCATGTCATATAAATAATTAATTTTATTTTGTTCCATAAAATTGGGTAAAAAATAAATAATTTCCCTCCGTCCGCATGGAGGATCGTTTTTATTGTTTTGAAAATTTTTTATGTTTGATCTACGGGTGTGACAACCCCGCGTACTCAAGTCCCTGCTATTGGCATACGAGCTAACGTGAGATATCACATACCACTGGCAATAGCAGTGAGATATCACTAGCCAAGGTGACATCTTAGGGGTGGTGGCGCATGAACTGTATTCAGTCAACGGTAGCACCCTCAATCTTAGCTGTGAAATAATCCTTGATGACGGGACGCTATTGTTTCCTTGAAGAAACGACCCTTCATAAAACTATGTGTGGGCTTTGATCTTCAAGAAAGACTGTGCGTCGCAGGATCTAGGAATATGCAACCGGCTGGATTATTGGCAACTACATTTTTGTTTTGTTTTAGCAAATTTTTGTAAAATTTGCTATTTACTTTTTAATTTACTTTTATTTTCTCTATTCTATCATAAAATATTGGCCTATGTCATATTTTGTCAGTGATAGGATTTTTTGTTTAGTTATCCATTCTTTACCAAAAAATATTAAAAAACAAAAAAAGAAAGATTTACGTCCATCAACACCTTTGAACGTATGTTGTTGTGGGACCTTGGTCTTAAAAGGTATTTATGTGTTATTGTGACACATATTGTGATTCCTACTACACAACACATTTTACTAAAAACAAAAAAAAAACACTTGAAAACATGTTTTTGACAAACTTATGCCATAATTCACAGTAATAATAATAAAATTTCATGTCATATACTTCAAAACACTTCAAGAATTAGTATTTACACGAAAAAAATACTAAACATCCATGTAGAATTATTTAAAAGGGAGCAAAATAATTATGCGCGTGTTTTAATAGGTTTTGAACCATTGTGGCCGTTATAACGGTTTTAAAAATCAATTTTTTTCAGAAAAAAGCCTCTAGTTTCTTAACCACGTGTCGGATTCTGCTGATTCACGAACTTGTCCAAGATATTATTAGAACACACAAGTACAGACATTTTTTTTGATCTACCTCAACAAATGCGACCGTGAAAGTGCCGGTCGTTTTCGTTATATCTCATATCATTTATATATATATATATATATATATATATATATATATATATATATATATATATATATATATATATATATATATATATATATATATACACTCCGCGACAATGAAATATATACCCCATATTTTTTGAAATTTTTTCAGAATCGCTTATTCAAATAATTCTTGTTCGATGGCAATAGTATACTGACTGTATGTATACAACATTACATAGCCAATTAGATTTGTAAATATGAAACTGTATTTGCTACGAAGAATTATGAGTTTTCGGGTGCGACAATGAAATATATACACTTTTTTTTACTATTAATTTCAATTTTAATAAAAGAACAAATTTACTTCAGATACAATCAATAATGAGTATGACCTCCATTCTAAGATATCACTTCAAATATCCGATTCGGTAAAGACTCATATAAATGTTTAATATAATTTGGGTCCAGGCGTTGGACAGCATCATTCTTCGAGGTCTAAAGCGAACTGTATTGCTTTCCATTCATTTATACAGTTCGTGATAACTGGCTCCAGTAATTTTCAATTATATTTAAATCAGGCGATTTAGCTGGCCATGGCAATAGATCTATTTTTCGTTGTTTAAACCAGTCGATTGCTACTTTTGAACGGTAAGCGGGTGCATTGTCTTGCTGATAAATTAGATAAACCGAAAATAAAAAAGAAAGACTTTTCGCCTCCGCAAACACTTCATAAATGGTAAAAGAGTTCCCTGCATAATTTTTAAATAGTTTACGGTATTTAAATTTTCACGCACTACAACAAATTTATGCCTTCCCGAAAATGATAATATGCCCCAAATCATTATGCCACCGCCACCGCGTTGGCAGCTGTATTGTATGATCTCTTCTTTGCGTAAATCGTGAAAGTAATACGAATAGCAATCAGGACCATCTAAACAAAATCGTTTTTCGTCGCTGAAAAGCACTTGATCCCACTCTTTCTTCCAAGACATATGATCAGCAGCATATTTAAGACGTTTTTTTTTATGTCGTTCAGTTAACTGTGGCTTACGTTTCATTTTCCGTCTTTTTAAATGTTGTGACCTTCTTAGCAAACGTTGAATATTACGAACATTTGTTGTCACACCGGCTTCCACTGCAATTTGTCGTGCGGTTTTCGAGGAATTTGATGCAATTCGCAGTATTGACCGTTCATTCTGTCTGGACAAAGCTTTTTTACGCCCACGGTAATGTGATTTGCGATAATATTTCGGGCATTTTATTACTTTTGCAACTACCATATGACTTCTTTTTATTTTCTGACTTATTTGACGGAGAGACAGACCGCAATCACGATACGTCAATATCTGTGTAATTTCATTGTGATTTAATTTTTTGCCTCTTCCCATTGGCCCCTATATGTAAAAAAAATGTATTTTAATATTTCCTAGACATTATACTAGCCTACTAAAATCAAACTCTTACATATATTGCAGGTTTAGTACGGTTAATAATTATTGATAAAATCCATGAACGAACTGTATCTATTTCATTGTCGCACTCATAAAACAAAATTAGTGTTTAGAAAAGCTAACTTTGATATTTTTAAAACAACCAATATTCGTAATTAATGCACATACAATACTAATTCCATCTCCACAAAAAAAAATTAGTTTTGTTGCACTGGGTTAGAAGTCCTTAGAAAAAATAGGTGTATCTATTTCATTGTCGCGCAGTGTATATATATATATATATATATATATATATATATATATATATATATACATTTTTTTTTCGTCTCCGCTTATCATATATAGTCGTTTGGCACAAAATTTTTTCCGAAATTCCGAGATGACGCCCATTGCACTAGTTAGATTTTTATATGAAATCTACCTAAAAGTTTAAGGAAGCCATCCACGACTTGATTCAAACTTGAAAACCCAAAGTTGATTTCTGTTATTGTTCCGCCACTGATATTTAAGTTTTATATTTTTTTCAGTCTCTTTTTATATTCATTGATTAAAATTCTCGTCATTCATGTGCATACAAAACATATGAAACGAAAGTCGAAAAATGAAACAAAACAATAACAAAAGCCTGTTGAGAGTTACAATCAAAATCATATCAAATTAAAGAGAAACATACAACCTTAAAAATTCTCGGAAAGCAGTATTTGGATGAAAATATTTTGTCTTGAATTCGTCATCGTTTCACAGATCATTAAATAAAAAAACAAATTAAAATCAATAGAATTAATTTATATACAAATACGTATCAATTTTTTCGCTTTTATAATGATGATAATTGAATTATTTCCCCCACTTTGTTAAGGGGAATTAATGAATCTTTAAAAAGTTTATACTGAAGCTTTTCTGAATTAAAAGTTATAAATTCATTGTTATTCTAACCGTCTTGTATGTCAGTCGGGAGTTTAAAGTTAAAAAATTAATGAATTAACTTTTAATTATAAACATTTGCGATTTGTGAAGATAAAATAAAGTATATGTTATTTTAACTATTTAAGTTATTGTGATTTTATTTAATAATCTTTTGTGTGTGATTTGACTAAAGGATTTGAACATAAAATGTCCTTAAAAATTGATTCGACAAATTCTCCATACGTTGATTTAGGTGATGATTATGTCATTCGTTTAGAGCAAGAGCCCCTGACTGAGTTTTCAAAACAGGTTGCTCTTACGGAATTACGAGAAACACCTGAAAATATTAAAAATGGTGTTGCAGAATTACGTCTACTGTTAAAAGGTGGGTTTTGATCTTATTATTAGTTTAAATTAGAACGTGAAAGCTTCAACAGAAAGTGTGTGATTTTTAATAAGCTTTGTTTGTAAAACTTGTTGTGATAAAAAAACTATTAATACAAAGTTGGTCTTGAGTCTTTTAGCCACGAATTTGTTAAAAATGATTTAATTTATTCAAATAAGAACTACGATCTTGTTTTAGTTTTTTATTTAGCGTATGGTTTTTATGACACATTAAAAGATGAAAATAAAACTTGAAATAGGTAGATTTTTTCTATGAAATCTACCTAAAACAAAACATGAATACACATTAAATGAGCTAATAATCAGTTTGATTGCGCGTCTTTTAGTTAAAAAGTAAAATATTTGAGCATTGGGCAGTACATTTGGCAACTCCCGATGTAGTAGCATGGATAGACTCGCTCGATGTAAACATCTAATGTTCAAATGTACTGCTCAATGTTCAAATATTTTACTTTTTAATTTTTACTTAAAAGACGCGCAATCAAATCGATTGTAAGTTCATTTAGTGTGTATCCATGTATTGTTTTAGGTAGATTTCATAGAAGAGTCTACCTTTTTTTAAGTTTAATTTTTTAATGTGTCACAAAAAAAACCATACGCTAAATAAAAAGTACATTTGAACATTAGATGTTTACATCGAGTGAATCTATCCATGCTACAACATCGAGAGTTGCCAAATGGATGTCTGAGATGTTGCACATTGTACCGTCGAATTGGACACAAAGTTGCAATGTGTTTTATGGTTTGTTGTGGAGCTCCGCAGTCACATTGAGGGGACTCTGAAATTCCCCACTTGTAGAAAGAATCAGCACAACGTCCATAATTCGTTCTTATTCACCCAAAAAAAAGTCGTAGGTAATATTGATAAAAACTAATTATGCTATTTTTATAACTAGTAAATTATCATTGTGAAAAAATATTATCAAAGCAAACATCATTTCTTCAAAAATTCAAAAAAAATATTTCGTATTTGTCATTCCGATAATAATTTATCATATTGATATATAATTATTATAGTGTTGTTGCAAAACGTTTATTTTGGTAGGTTTAATTATAATTCAAAGTAATTCATAATGAATTATCAATCTGAAAACGATTTATAGAGATGAAATTATCGTTTAAGAACATCATAACGGTTTATAAATCCAATGATATTTGTGTTATAATATTGATAAAAATAAATTATAATATTGATAAAAGTTTATGGTTTTAAGAAATCGTTTTAAAATATTTATTTTTTGTCTTGTGATTTCTCACAGCTTAATTAATTTTTTATAATTCACTAAAGTATTGACCTAATGTGATGTAGGTATATGCAATACAAATCGACAAAATTTATCTATATGGTAATAACATTGCCATCATTGTAATATTTTGTATTACAACATAGTTCTTTTAAGAACTTTTTTTCTATGAGTTTTCAAAAATACCTTTTATAAATGAAAGAAAATTTATTTATAAAAAGTATTTTTAAAAATCTAAAACTTATAGAAATTATTATCATATCTATAAATATTATAAATATGATAATAATTTCTATAATTCAAAATTATATTTCGCCGGTAGGTGCAAGTGCAATTACGGTCTCCATTAAAAAAATGATGTAGATTTGATAAAATACTACATCAAACTTATATTTTTTTATTAATATACGGCCAACAGCCTACGTTTATAATTATGATAAAATATTATTCAACAAATCAACAATTAATTATGTATATCATAACAAATTATCATATTGATAACTTAACATTTTTTATTTCAATTTTTTAAAAATTTAAAAACAATTATAAATATGATAAACTATTTTCAAATCAACAATCGTGACAATGATTGTTGATTTGAAAATAGTTTATCATATTTATAATTGTTCTTAAATTTTTAAAAAATTAAGAAATGATGTTAAGTTATTAATATGCTAATTTGTTATGATATACATAATTATTTGTTGACCAAAAAAAATTTTAATTTTTTTTTATGTTTTGATAATATTTTATCATAATTATATACGTACGTTGTTGACCGTATATTAATAAAAAATTATAAATTTGATGTAGTATTTTATCAAATTTACATCATTTTTTTTTTGAGTGTTCGGTTTAGTGTGGTCCAGGTGTGACGTGGCGAATCGAAACCGGGTTGGGTAGAAGTCGGGTTAGTAATAGAAAGCCCAAGTGTGTTGTAATGATGCCAGGAGGTGTCCCAGGCATCCAAGATATTAAAATTAGATTCCAGCAGGTTGCTGGCAGTTTTATGTGGAGGCTTTCTTGACTTCAATCGACAACTAGTGTGGTCACCGTAGTATTCGTGCAAGGGTAACGTGATGTTGTTGGTTACCTTTTTATATTCACGCATGAGCGCATGCGAGCGCCTGAGTGCAGGTGGAGCGATATTGCTTAACACAGGGAGTCAAGGCAAAGGAGTAGACCACATCGTAGCATGCAGCTGGCAGTCAACTTTTTCAGTATGTGTGCTATTCAACCAGACTGGTGCGCCGTACTCAGCCACTGAGTAAACCAGACTTTGAGCAGTTGTGCGGAGGGTAGCTGCAGTAGCACCCCATGTCGAGCCTGCCAGTTTGTGCAATATATTGTTTCTCTTTTTAAGTTTTTTTGACTTATTCCCTAGGTGGAGCTCAAAAAAAAGAGTTCTATCGAGAGTAATGCCCAGGTACTTTGGCTGTTGATTGTATTTAATGACAGTGCCGTTAAATAACACTGATAGTTCGTGTTTTACCAGTTTGTTGTTTAAGTGGAATTTGGAAACAAGAACTCTCGGTTTTACTCAGATTAGGTCTTCTTGTTTTAGTGTCCTGCCTCCACACTATATTAACTATATGTCGAATGCTAAGATGTAGCAACTTTGAGTATTATGAATTCTAAAGTTTAGTTTTTATTTATATTAGTCAACAATTGGAACACAATTCTAATCTATCTGCACCACATATCTACATGAGTTGAAGTCACACGACGTCGTTTGTTTTGGAATATTTTTCATAACGTTCACTCATAAATGTTCATGACGCTATCCTAATGTTCAGTATTTTGTTATTTAATGATGATTAGATTAGCAGTTAAAATTAGCTTTCAAAAGAGATTTATGGAACATATTCCAATGAATAAGAACAAACATACAAAATATGTAGTCAGCTTCCGCTAACCATTTATTAGAAAATAATAATCGAGTCATAATAAAATGATCAAATAATCAAATCATACACCAGTTTTGCACACAATTACATTACAACTTTTGTACCTGTACAACATAGGATTTAATTGGGTTCTCTTGAATAAATTTAAATTTTTTAAAAATAAACTCAAGTCCAGGATATCCGCTAGTAATAGGTAGATTTCTTACAAGCAGACAGATTTGTATACAAGTAGAATCGGATCGTTTAAACAAAACTACATCAATTTAATTTGGCATAAAATATTAAATCCTCAACAAAACATTAGGTCTTGACAAACATTTTGTGCATGGTGCACGTGTGTGTGTATGCACATTTCGTGCACTTTTTTGTACTAAAATTTATTTGAAGTATAAAAGTATTTGATTGCTAACGTCATACATATTCATGCGTTTTAACTGTATATTTTTAAATCATGTAAACAATTACATACACAAAATGGCATAAAACTTTTAAAAACATAAATACAAAAATATTTAATGTATGACTTTTATGACTAACTTTAAGATCTTCTGATACGTTAAAAATCTTTCCTAGACTAATACTTTTAGTAACATCATTACGACCAATAACAATAGTGGTCGTATTTTTAAGTTATAAAATAAAAATATATGTGTCTGATTACATTTGTAAATGATGCGTCCATTTTTTAATGATACAATTTAAATGAAAAAAAAATCGGAAATCAAAAAACTTAAATACTTGACTTACATATAAAAAATAATAAGAATTCTCCATAATTTTTTTAACATTGAAAAAAAATTTTTAATATCAGAAAAGCGACATGAAACAAGTGAAACAAAAATTTTAAATGAATATAACGACCTTCGTTAATCACTCAAATTAATTATTAAAAGTGCTCGTTTGTTTTCTGTGTTTGTTTTCATTACTTTCTCAAAAAAATTCTCTTTCGCACATAATTTGTGCGTTCTATCGTGGATTGAAAAAAGTTCATCCGCCAGCACTCCTAAAATATCACTTATCCCTTTATATCAGTGACATCTTACTGCCATTGCCAGTGGTATACGATATCACACGTTAACTGATTTACCAATAGCAGGTACTAAAGTACGCGAGTTGTCACACCCATAGATCTAAAATTTTAAATTTTACATATGTTCCTGCGGGCGGGAAGATATATTAAATTCTTTGGTATTAATGCATTGTTACCGTTTGCAAATCACTATTGCAAACGTGTTGCCGGCTACGTTTTTAACTAGTTTAATCATCATGAATGCCATCCGTGTTTGATTATACATGAGCTATGCTTCTTTGTATAGTATTTGTGCCAATTCTATTTCGTAACTTTGAGCTTCAAATCGATATAATCGATATTATCAACTATCTTCACTAGTTTTAAAAACATTTGCAAACAATTGCAAACCACCATTTGGTGTAGATGAAAAAAATTTTAAGATCATGATGTGTTAAATTCCAATATATATAATTTTGATATATAAATGTAATTGTTAGTCAGATTATAATTTCATTTTTCAATTTCATAAAATTATGTTCATAGTAAAAAACATTGATCAAAGCAACCTAAGTGTGTAAAACGATTTTTAAATAAAAACACAATTCAAATAATTATCAACATTTAGGGAAAACCTCTTAAGATAATTATAAGGACCCTGGGGTACCGTTTAAAAAAAATGCCATTTACCTTTTCGCTAGTGTACACAACAACTTCCCAAAGTTTCATGATGATCGGATGAATGGTGTATTAATGCATAAAGGATAAATACACATGTACTTTCAAATTTTATATGAAGAAGACAAAATTACAGACAAGCGTTATCGTTTGTTTTTGAAAAAAAGACATTTGAATATTCGGGATGTTTGTGAGCAATTAAACTCAAGTAACTAAGGAAATAATTCAAGACTCTGAAGTATTAGGACTTCGTTCTGTTTTTTATATAACACCGACCTATTATTTATCAATACCAAATATTTTCTAATAGTCCACAAAACTTCTCAGCAAACATTTTCTTAGGTAAATACTTTTTTTCAATATAATTACAACTGACATGACCTGATATTTAAAAATACAACTGTTCCTATTAGTCCAATTATTTAGAAAACCTCTTCACTTACCCTAACTGTTGCATATAACTGGATATTTGTCAACCGTTCTTATTAGTTGATTTAGAAAGCAGCTAAAGCTGGATTCATTCACATTTCATTATGTTCATATTCATCATTACTTTCCAATTTTACTATCCATTACGTTTCATGTCATTCAAAAAATGCTTCTATTTTTCAAATGTTTCTAGTCCAAAAGGTTTGCCAATATGTTTGTCAAAAAAATTGGGTACTAAAATGTATGAAAATGTGTGTAAAAATCTTGCGGGTAAAAGAGCCCAACTTAACGCTGGGAAGACTACGTTTGAAAAGGTGCAGAGAATGGCTTGTATCTGTATCACGGCAGCAATGAGAACATGTCCTACAGCATCAAATGCTATTAGGACTTGTTCTGCTCCACTTACACGTTAAGAGCGTAGCAAGGGAAACCATACTGAGATTCAGCATGCAGGGTATGGGAAAAGGAAACATCATCGAGTCTAAATATCGAGAAAATCTTTCCATGGAGAATTCCTTGCTTGAGTTTCCTAAAGACGGAATGACTTCAGCTTAGGATATAAAAGAGAATATAAAACAAGAGAATTGCCATATTTTCGGACAGCCAAGCAGCAGTTAATGCGTTAAGCTCATACACCATCACATCCAAAATTGTTGGAGACTATATGAGCAAGCTAAACAAGCTTATGGGAATAATAACAAAGTTACAGTTTACTGGATACCTGGTCATGCGGGGATCGCTGGTAATGAAGGAGCCGACAAATTGGCAAGGCGATTTGCTTTAAAATCTTTTGTCGGTCTGGAACCCTTTTGTGGATTGGGGACAAAAGCGATCCACGAAAGGGTGAGGGAAGTAATTATGATGTAATGATCCCAAACCTGGAACAACACTGCGGGCTTAAGGCAGTCCAAGGAGTTGATTGCACTGTTTAATGAAACGAGATCACTAATTTACTCTAGGTTGAATAGGAACAACATGATAATATTGACAGGGTTTCTTACAGGACGCTGTTAACTAAGAAAACACCTTAATATTGGGGTGGAGCCTTGGGACGAATGTAGATTCTGTCTATTGGAAATAGCGACTTTAGCCCATCTTCTCAAAGCTTGTGGAGCCATCTACAAGACGAGAAGGTTGCATCTGGGGGAGTATAATATTGAGGGGCATGACCTGCATAAACTTAACCCTCTCAATATCCTGAAATTCCTAAGGGAGACTGGATTGGAGGATGTGCTCTAACTGGGTATTCACCAGGGAGTTGTAGGGTGGGGTGCAATATATCATTTTGGTCACAGTACAACATATCACCACTAAATTTAATCTTAATCTTAACAACTCAATATTACTTAAAATAAACGTTTGTTAAAAAAAAAAAATATGCAACCTTTTTTAACACACTTAAAAATTTGTTGACACACTTTCGAAATAATTATCGAACCCATTGTTGTTTCGGCTCTTACCATTCACGAAACATATGTTTTTCGGAAGGCTTAGCGGACCGCAGACAAACATTTTTTTTACTTTTTAAAATTGTTATGATCTGCAGAGCTTACAATTTTATTTTATTCGAGCACTCATTTCACTCCTAAAAATATTATTCATAAATTTAAATGTTTATAATTTCAAAATCTCTCTCGCTCATAGGAGTTTTTCAATTTCGATCTTAAAGATTTTTTTAATATCTTTTCTATTCATCCATTTGCAAAAGAAAAAAATTAGTACTTTTCCTCATCCTTTTTATATATTTCTAAAAAAATACATGAAAAATTGAATAAAACATTCTCAAAAATTATTCACTTTTTACGTTGGAAAGCATCAATTACGAAGCAAAAATTAAATGTTCGAGTATTTGAAAGAAAATATTTATTTCAATATAGGAGCAAGAACGATATTTTATTATTTTCACTCCTGTGTTTAGGAGTGTTATATTTATTTTATGTTACTCGCTCTGAAAGAACGGAGTAAAGGAGTGATATAAGGAGCGTTTTATACTCTGGATCTAAATCTTTCAAACCGAAGTAAACACAGCACTTTTTGTCGTATATCATTGACCCTTCAAAATATCAATCAGTTACGAATGTGTACGTATTGTTCTGTCATATTTTGTGTTAAACTTATTTGATTCAATGTTATAAGTTTGATATCAGTCAACAATAAGCTGGGCGAATTCGTTGACATTTTGATTAAATGTATTAATTTAGCATTTCCACTTCCACAGTTGTGCTTATTTCACAATCATAGCTTACATAACAATTACGTTAGAGCGGAATTTTTAAAAGATTATCTTCATTTTTAAAAATTTTTAAAAGATTAATCACAATTAATAAACTTCATTGGAAGTTATTAATAATAACCGGTCAACACGATTAACTCTCATAAATTATTAATTTTAGACAGTTCTAAAAAGTATGACCGAACAGTATCGTAGAATTCAATAACATATTCTACGGTAATTTTATGGTTTTAGTTAAAGCAAGTTTCAAATTACCAACCAATTATGTTACACGAACAGTTAATTGGCTTGACTTGTATATAATATGTATAAATTTATATTGGTAAATCATGGTAAAAAGAAATTCGGTATTAATACAAATGGCGGATCCTAAAATTATTTTTATATTGCAATCGCTACAAACCAACAAGTAAGATAAACCTATCTGCAGTATGACCACGAAACAACGTCATTCTGCAATGTACAAGTATCTGGCTGCTGCTAGCCATCTTAAAGACTCGCATATTAAGCAAAATACGAAATTAGTATGTAAGTTCCAACGACGTCGGCGGCAACTTCTGATTATAAACCATTTCTATTTTTAGCTTAGTTTGGTACTCTAACGAAAGAAAAAGAAGATAATTGTCAAAAATTGTCAAGTAATTGTCACAAAATTGTTATTTTGTCATAAAATTAAGAAAACTACGGCAAATTAAAATTATTTACTTTATATATGTCAAATTTTGATATTTTGAATTTTTGATTTTCTTCATTTAAATTGTTACACGAAAACCTTACAAAGTCTGAATTCTGATTTTTCTGACCAACATTACAAAACACGTTTTTCTGACAAAGATTGGAATTATGTATGTAGACTCTACTGACTGAAGTCGTACTCAATGTTAATAAAAACGATCAAGTAACTAAATTTTTGAAATTCTAAAACAATTAGAACTATTGATTGCTATTGAGTTCACTAAAACTTTGCAAAGGAAAGCATTTTTGATTACACATTTAATTTGAATAGATTTTGGTATAAGTCATTTCCCATTCCATTTTTTAAATACTTCGAAATATCAAGTAGTAAAAACTGGTTAACGTTGAGTAGATTCTTGTATTGCACAAGCTTATCAATAATTAATTTAAAATAATAGCTGTTATTAATTATTGAGATTAATATAAACGTTTAATCTGATCTTACTTGTCAAAGAATAAACAAAAATAAATCGATTTCAGTTTATTAGACCATCGTAAGAAGCGTATACAGAAACTATCACAACATTCAAAACCAAAACAAAATAAAAGTTATCGATTTTGTTTTTAGAGATAAATTGAGGGTACAAACTCCAAAGTTTAGAGAATATCATCCACAAAACTGTTGATTCGGTTTCTTAAAATCAAAAGTAAATATGTAAATGATAACATTATATTAATAACGACACAGATGTTCACTAGCATAACTAAAAAAGCGTAAAATGTAGAAGATTGCAAATTACGTCTAAATTTTTTTTGTAACAACCTCTTTAATTTATTCATACGTATTTTTGCCTATGCCTAAAATGTTTTTCAAATCTGCATGCGATTACGTTTTATCGTTCTATATCCGGACGTTTTAATATTTTCTCATCGTGAAACAATCTCCAGAAATTTTAAAAGTTTTAGTAAATACCCAAGCAAAATATTATCAACTTCCTAGTTAAACTTTAAAGCCGTTTGCCAAAAAAAATATTTATCGTTACTACAATCGATTTCGAACAATTATGTTTACCACCTAGGCTTATTAAAATTATCATTGTGTGTAGGTGAATCACATATTTAGTTGCCAAAAAAATTTTAAATTGTGCAGTTCCGAAAAGTGAAAATATTCTTATGATCTCAAACAACGTAGATCGCTGTAGTAAAATTTGTTGTAATTAATATCTTCAAATTAATTATTAAATATTAAATCAAGTGATTCCCCTTACATACAGTGATAATTTTGATAAGCCAAATAATAAGAGAACGTTCGAAATCATTATGATATGTTATAGTTGTGGGTTGTGGGTTTTGATTAAAAAAGTTTGTGTTTAGGTATTCGACAGAGAATTTATTAATAATTATATGCACCTTATTTGTTAACAAACAGTGCCAATGTTCAAGTATAAATGTTAAGTTAATTAATGATACATTACATACCCCGGTGGAAAGTGTTTTATTTTCTAGACATTTAAAGAATCATTTGACGAGGCGGATATGCAAATTGTACCGCGGTTGGTTCAATATTTTATTCCCTACTATTCAAATAAAAGAATTTAAAATAAATTTAAAACTTGAACTTCAGGTTTATATTCAAATTTAGATATTTTGATGTTATTTTATTATTCTGACGTCATAAGCAAAAACACCGTAACTACAAAAATGTTGGAACTGATAAAAACGACAAAAACTAAAATAGTCTTTGATATTTAACATAATATATTTTTTATTCGCCTACATATTAATGTGGTACTTTATTACTGTGATTTGCGGCCGTAAAGTGTCACTTTTTAACCATATATTTTGTTGTCATAGTTACGTTCAAAAAAGCAAAAAACATTTGTTTAAATTCTTTAAGAAATAGAAATTTTTATCAAAGCAACCATTAAATAAAAAATTTCATAATCCAATTAATATTATTGTTATTATTTGTTGTCAAAGTTATACAATAATTTGGAAAAATAACAAATATTTTCTCAAAGGTTACTTGTTCAACATATTTTTATTTCATAATTTATGCAAATTTATAATTTTGATTTAGAATAAACAATTTTTTTTAAATATTTTGCTTGCGACGAATAAAAAATAGTATATGACGCACGGACGTAAGCTATTTTGGACTTAATGTAAGTGCAATTCTCGGCGCCTCGATTTGCAAACTCCACATACCTTCAAAATCTTTAGCTTTATACGTCCTTGCATCATAATGTACTATTTCAAATTTACGAAGTTTTGTGAATTGAAATTTTCATGTTTAAAGTTACTTAACCGTGTTTTTATTTAGCAGGGTCATAGAATACTGCTTTGTGACTGATAAGGCAGAATAAACTCATTTTTTAAATTTTTTAAGTTACGGTGTTTTTGCTTATGACGGCAGTATTGCTGCTAGAACTTAATATTTGGTTTCGTTTATTTTAAAATTTGGTTTTGGTTTGACGATTTTTAGAAAGTGGTTACGCTTATGGTTTTGGTTTTGATTATTTTTAAAATGTGATTTTGGTTTTTGTTTCGGTTTTGGTTTTACTGATTTTGTGTGGTTTTCTGGTTTTGCGGTTTTGGTTTCCAAAAACCGGTTTGCAACCCTCAGTACAACCGACGTAGATGATTGAATTATAGTTTTTTTGCTTGCAGTTACTGTGATGTAGTATTTGTTTCGAACGTTTGCAGTTACTAAAATTTTTGCTCAAATTTACATTTTTATTTTTTTGGCTACAAAAAAAATTTCAAAAATATTTATCATTGCTACAAAAAACTACAAACGATTTCTAACAGTCTTGTATACTTGACTTATCAAAATTAATCACTGTGCTTAGGGGAATTACCTATTTTAATGATTGGACAGATATTTATTACAACTACAAACAAAACAATGTTTGTACAATTATATACGTCGTTTGTAGTTTCCGAAAATATGTAACGACGGACTATTTCGAATAGTATTTTAAAATAAGAATATTCATGTATAAAGAAATCTGCTAAAAATTTGCTTATTTATTTCGGTTCCAGTCTTTAAATTAAAACAAACTTAAAAGCATTTATGTGTGCTACAAGTTAGTCAATAATATTTTAACATTTTTTCAGTTAATTGTTTTAATGCGTCACAATTTCAATTAATAATTACATGTTTTTTTGTCTATATAAATGATGAACATTTTTGTTTGTAAAGCTTAGTCATAGTATTACATGAGATGTAATACAGTGTTCAAAGTTTTGTAGTTGTAGAAAAGTTTTGTGACATTATATATGAGAGATATCGGGAAATTTTTAATTTATGTACGATAAAAGAGATACTAGGAAAAGATACAAAAACTGGAGAATCTTACTATATATGCTCGATCAAATGTGGTGATCAAGGTCGTTACACAAATTTTTAATCAACAGAAGTGGTTATAGTGAAATTAAAATTAATACAACAATGAATGTTCTAACTGTGCAAAATGTGTTTTATTTTACAATTTTATAGTGGATTCAAATTCAGCTATGTGTACCGTGGAGTGGTAGTGAGACATTGGTATTGTTAATAAATAGAAAGCATATATGTATATTTGTGAGGATGAAGATAAATAATTAATTGATATCACACCGAAATAAATTTATTATTAATTGGGCGATAATGTTCAATCGAATGTATTGTGCTGATATTACATATGAAACCAAAAGAAAATGTATGTAACATGATTGGGAAATATATAATGACGTATATATCGGGAGATTGGTTGTATGGATTAGATTGAGAGGTTGTTTTCAAAAGAAAAATATGGAGAGGCTAAAATCTCACAGCTCTGAGATATCAAGACTTCGGTCGGGGTTAAGGATTTTGATATAGTTTTCGGCAAAAAACATTTATGAGGACATAGTTTTTAGTTTTGGGCAGCGATGTATATCAAACATAGCTTTTTGTTAAAGTACATGTATTTTTTATCTGTGTTTAGATATATATTACAAAACTAACAGGAAACATCAATACGTTCTTGGAAAACTATAACAGATCATATATTAACATAATTTAGTGAAAAGATTATACAATCAGCAAACTACCCAAAAACCTCTCCATTTGGCGAAAATATTTCAAAATCACAAATTCACAAATTCTTTCAAAATTCCAAAAATATTGTAAAAATTAAATAAAATCAATAGTTCAAACTTTTTTCAAACAAAATTCTAAAAATATTTCAAAAATTATTACAAAATCAAAGATTAAACAAAATCAAAGAAAAACTTTTTTCAAAAATTCTAAAAATATTGCAAAAATTATAACAAAATCAAAAATTGTAACTTTTTCCAAAATTATAAAAATTATAATAAAATAAAAAATTTAAAATATTTCAAAATTCTAAAAATATTCCAAAAATTCTTACAAAATCAAAAATTGAATCTTGTTTCAAAATTCTAAAAATATAAATAAAATCTTTGGTATTTTTTGTATTAATTGCTCACAAAAACCAATCCGAAATAAATAAAATTCAAAAATTCTAAAAATATTCCAAAAATTAGAATAAAATCAAAAATTGAAACTTTTTCTAAATTTTAATAATATTCCAAAAATTCTTAAAAATTCAAAAATTCAAACTTTTTTCAAAATTCTAAAAATATTGCAAAAATTATAACAATATCAAAAATTGAAACTGTTTCCAAAATTGTAATAAAATCAAAAATTTTAAATTTTTCAAAATTCTAAAAATATTCCAAAAATTCTTACAAAATCGAAAATTGAAACTTTTTTCAAAATTCTAAAATTCTTTTTTTTTTTCGAAATTCTAAAAATATTGCAAGCATTATAACAAAAACAAACATTAAAACTTTTTCCAAAATTTCTAATGTAAATAATACTAAAAATCATAAAAACAGCTGAATTTTTTTTTCCAAAAAATTGGCTAAAAAATAAATAAAACCATTTTTTGACACACTTGACATTATTTTTTTGACAAACTTATAATGCCTTAATTCTCTATAATATAATAATAAAATTTCATGCCATACAAATAATTAGTTTTATGTTTTTCCAAAAAATTAGGTGAAAATAAATAAAAATCTTTCTTTTGACACACTTGACAACATTTTTTTGACAAAATTATAATGCCATAATTCTCAATAATAATAATAAAATTTCATGTCATATATATAATTAATTTTATTTTTTTTTCAAAAAATTGGGTAAAAAGATAAATAAAAATCATTCTTTTGACACACTTGACAACATTTTTTTGACAAAATTATAATGCCATAATTCTCAATAATAATAATAAAATTTCATGTCATATAAATAATAATTATATTTTTTTCCAAAACATTGGGTAAAATAATAAATAAAAATCATTCTTTTGACACACTTGACAACATTTTTTTGACAAACTTATAATGCAATAATCTAGTTTTTTTTCACATACCAATCCCTACCATCAAGATTTCTCCAAATTCAATGTTCCTACTCGTAATCACTTAAAATGAACGTTTTTTAAGCAAAAAATATGAAAATTTGCTATTTTTGACACACATAATGACTTTTTTGACACACTTCCGATACAGTTATTGAACCCAGCGTCCTTTCGGACCCGTCGTTTGAGTATCCCAATTTTTAGAAAAAAAAAATGAAAACCCTTCCAGTGGTTTTCCAGATTTCGTAGGTAATAACGGCCGGCCTGGCGGCAGACAGACATAATTTTTTTTTTGCTTTTTAGAATCAGTAGGTCCTAAAACGTCGAGAAATGTCAAAAAAAAGTGGGGGTAAAAATTTCACTTTTGGCTCATGAATGTAATACTTAGGTCTTTCAGACCGAAGTAAAATGGAATTGACATTAGTTGGTCTTCAATATACAGAAAAAAACAAGATTTATGAATATTTTTGCATCTGGACAATTTGATATGATACCAACCGTTGGCTTCAATTTGAGAAAAAATTTCGAATGAGAGTATTGCAATCAAAGCTTGGGATTGGTGGATAACCAAAATTTCGATACTAACAATATACTTTGATTAGAAGAAGAAAATCATCTATAATTTATAATATAAGTTTCCTTTATTCCAAGTTCACACAGCTCAGAATTACTCCTAACCTTTAGATGCGTACTGTCTAACAATATGTATCCAACTATAAAAACGATTAATTATGATTTCACTATTATAGTTTCCATTGATTAGTGTTGTGCCTTTGTGATTTGTATGATCTGAAATATTAAGTGCAAATTTAAGCACAACATTTCTCCCGCTTAAAATTTGCTTATACCTTATTCTGACTAAGCTTGATACACTAGCTATATCTTGGGATAAAAGTTACATTTTCTACGATAATGTAGAAAAAGCTTATTGTAAAGCTTTTAGAAATTTGAAGTATGCCTTTTATTATTGTGTACTATTTATGATAAAATCGATTAACCATCGTATTACGTAATAAATATATAACGCAATAGTGCGTAATGCAATAATAAAGAATACAGTATTTTATTATGATAACTCGATTCAGATAGAAACTCAATCATATTAGTGTTATTTTGTAGACCCGCTGCTCACCTAACGATCAAGCATTAGTTTTAGGTTTTTTTAAGCTTATTAAAATTAAATATTGACATAAGCAAACAAAGCCCCATAATATACGACTATGATTTCAGTTTTTTATAGATTTTGCATTATTCAGGTAATATAGACAATAAATTTAACTGCACTGCAACATCTTTAATATCAACCAAAATATTTCTGACAACTAGTGAGTTTAAGATCTTGTTTCACGGTTATCAACTATTACTCAACATAAACCCGAATAAATTTTCTGCAAGTCCGAAGATTGCATTGAATTTCCATAAATTCAAACAACCTCAAAGTAATTATAAATTATGAGGGGCTTAAACCTTTTCACTCTAAGATGTTCAAACTTTGGTCGGTGGGAAGGATTTAGCATAGTGTATGAAGACAACAGAAATAACTAACTAAGTAAATAATATATAATACAAAAAACCTGTGTTGTTTTTGCACAGGAATGAATGCACAGAGATCTGCAGTAAAAACTAAATAAAAAAATACATCTTCTTATTTTCAATTTGCTAAGTTTTGTTTAGTTAACATCACATCACTTACATTGGAATCAAAACACAACGAAAATTTATGTAGAACCAAACTCTTTTCCATAAATTAAATTCACACATCAGATTAGTATTTAATTCGCGTTACCAAATCTTGCTACGCCATTTCAAACAAATAAGTGGGGAAGCAATAGATATAAAACAGGTTCCTACAAAATTAATATTGAATGAGTAGAGTATATTTATTGATACTGATTTCTTAAGAGAACAATCAATCAAATACAGATCTGATGTGTGAGTTTTATTATGTGAAGCATTTTATGTCCTAAACAACATTTTTTTATTCAATAAAGGTATGCTAATCGATTTTTTGATCCATTATTTTATTCATTTAATCATTGAAAATTTCAGCATCAATTTATTATTTATTTATTAATTATTTATTAATTATTTATTAGATTTATTAGAAATTTTATTTTTTTCTTCCAATTGTCAATAGCACACTTTTTAACTAATAGAATAGCTCTAATCTTATATATTAATACGCTAACGAAAAATTTTGAGGGGCCTAAGGCTTTTTTATTCGCAGATGGATTCATTTAAAATTTTCACTGCTAACTGATATTAGTGTAACTTAGATTTTAAAGATTTTTCACACAAATCGGATCATAAATAAAAAAGTTATAGTTATAATTAAATTTATTTTTCGTAATTATTTGAAAGCAGCATTTACGTTACATGAATAGGTTTTCTAAAAAAAATTCTAGACAAGTTGAAACAGTTGGGTTAGAAAATATTAACTTACATTAGTTGTAAATGAAAATAAGCACTTACCTAAATAAAAAAGATTTCTGGGGTGTTTTGTGAACTAATAGAAACTATTACGTATGGGTAGATAATTTGAAATTGTTGATCTTTAAACGCAGAGGTTCTTAAGAAGTTTGCCGAGTGTATAGTCGTTCTGGGATGTTTATTTATAATTTTCTGACATCGCATTGATGTTTCGTGTTAGTTTAGTAATACTTCTCTTAAAATATGTGCTTGTACATTTCCAATGGGTTTATGTTCTCTGCCCAAAATTAAAAACAATGTCCGCAAAAACTCTTTCACCAAAAACTCTATAAAAATCCTTAACACAGACCGAATTCTGGATATCTAAGAGTTTTGAAATTTAAGCCCTCACATATTTTAATAGATAAAAATCTGCAAATGAACTGAGGAGTCCGAAGCTAGTCGCTGTCAAACTAAAATTTTATTCAAGTGTTTGTTTTACAAATTAATTTGTGAGTAAAAGTTATCGGTGTGACATCACAACCAAACTAGGGATTGCAATCCCGTGGTGTTTTATGAATCCCGGGACTACAGGATTCATAAATTCTGAATCCCGGGATTCCCGGGATTTAACATTTGTATCGAAAACCATAAATAATTAAGAAAAAACACAATATTCAAAAAAAAAAAACACATTATTCATTTTTTAGTGTCGAAAAGAATAAACACATAAAACATTAGCTTACTAATTCAATTTCTTAAAACAATAAAAATTGAAAAACCAAAAAAAAACTTTAATAATCTTCTTCTTATATATATAAAAATCACGTGTCACGATGTTTGTCCGCGATGAACTCCGCAACAACGTAACCAATCTTAATGAAATTTTGTACAATGTGTGTATGATGGTCCAGGTTGAGAGATAGGATAGTTATTATCTTGATTAAATGCCTGAATATTTTTTAATTACGAATTAAATGTTAAATATGGATGGTTCATATGCCAACTTTCAGATGGCAGAGTAAATCAATTTTTTCAATTGATAGTAAACTTCAACTTCGTGTAAGGCCATTATTAGACTATCAAATATGTTTTAGTAAAGAAATCTTTGTTTTATTTGATAATAAACGAAAAGCATACTATGCTAAGTCAAATACGTTACCAAGGATTATTAATAATTTTGTGGAGGTTATATATTAATTATATAAGTGTTAGTATCGAAACCTGTAAAAAAAATATTGTATTGGTTTTTATAAAGTTTGAATAAAAATAAGAGTACAAATTAAAGAAAACAATAATTTAAATTTATTAATTATTTTTTTAAATTATTCATTGATCTTGAATATTAATTTACAAAAATCAATATCAAATTGAAAAATGCTCTTATTTGTATTGCTAATTAAAATATAACGATTAGATGTAAAAAAAAATTGTCATCAAAACTGGATGAAAAACTAGGTAGCGAAGTTTATTTTACAACCTTTACACTCTCCAATTTCATGTCATATTTTTTTATTGACCAATATATTTGATAGTGTGATATACGCCTCATAAATTTGGGTTAGCCAATAGATGGTGCCATATTTGTATTTAAAACGTTGTTTTTAGGCGTGCCATACACCTGAGCTAAACTATGCGAAATATGCGAACTATGTTTTTAAAAAAGTAATGTTTTAATGCGAATAAAGCTTTTTAAAAAAATGTAATGTTTCCGTTTTTCTTTTCTTTTTTAAATGTTTTGTTTCCGTAATGTTCTTTTCTATAATTACGTTATATACATTATTTTTTAATGAAGCCTTTGACGGCTTTGCTTACTTATTTTCATTTCTCTACCAATTGCGGTGATCAGATTAATATTTTAAGTTGTTGCATTCTGACCAAAAAAGCTTTTTTATAGGTATTAATGGTGAATTAAATTGCGTTACAGCTTATCTTCCAAATTGCTTTTCTCTACTAAATCGACTAAAACCTTATCCTTAGTTACATTGTCGCTGCAATCTCTGCTCGATGATGTTGCAGTGTGAGTAGTTAGATCATCTGTTTCACATCCTACGTCTGCTGCTTCTGATGTAGCATTCAATAATCTTCAATGGGGCTTCGACTTGCAACAATAAATATATTCGATGTATCATCAACAAAAGCAGAGTTTCGATTCTCCAAATACTTAAATACTCAAAATGTTTCGGTTTTCCTTGCTTTTATGCTAGTTATTGAGACATTCGTCAACTCGCAAACTAATTGGTAGCTTTGTTTTTCTAGTTCAGTACACATTAAGAGCTACAAGTGTATTAGCCAATATTTCATGGTAGAGTGGCACAAAATTGAAGGTGCTAGCGTTGACGGAACAGAGTTTATCCGCTAGCACCTCTAAGATATAAACCTTGAGTATTTTCTCATTGCTATTGCCAGTGGTATATGATCTCATTGCATATGACTAAAAATAAAAAATATACAAATCAACAAAACAGGATAACAGGATTCTGTTCTATGTTTTCATTGATTAATCCCGGAAAATATGACAATCCCGTATTCCCGGGATTTTCTTTCATTAATCCCGGGACTGCGGGATCATAAAAATGGGTCAGGATCCCGGGATTGCAATCCCTAAACGAAACCTCATAATTATAAGTTCTAACTCACATCACTTCGACATCAATTGTGTATATATGGATTTATTATTCTTTCTTGAATGATTAATTTTTACATGGAGTAGGAACGGGAGCGTGTCAACCTTAAACCCAACCCATTCCAGATTTCGTTCCTTATACTTTTCATGCAAATAATTCATTTAATGGAGGTTACCAACAAGATAAATTGCATATAAAGTAGAGTAGGACACTTTAGCTCCGGCAGGGGATGTGGAACAAAATTAGGAACAAATAAACAATCTACGGTTTGGTTAGCGCGTACTACCCTTACTTATAAGAAACCCTGATCCCAATACCACTTTGGCACCAATATTAAAATTTACTAGATTGTAAATAAAAATAGAACATTTAAAACAATTACTACAGCGGCTTGCTTTCACATATGAGATCTTTTTGATCGCAGTACAACATTTCACTAACACTTATTAGTTTTATTTAATGTAATCTTTCTTTCACACCATGTGTTATCAGACCCGACAAGAGGGAGTGGGAAGGAGGGGGGGGGGGGGTTTCCCCCCGGGCCCGGATTTTTAAAAGTGCCCGGTCTCTAGCAATATAGCAGTGAGAAATTGAGATATCACTAGCCAAAGTGATAGCTTAGGGGTGCTGGCGGATGATCTCTATTCAACCAACGGTAGCACCCCCAAGCTGACCTATGAATTATTCCTTAATGATAATACGTTACTGCTTGCTCGAACAATCGAGGCATCATATAACTCTATGTGTGGACTATTGATTGAGGAAAACAGTGTAGCTGGATTATTGGCAACACCATTTTTGTTTTGTAAATGCAAAATCTTAAATTAAATTTGCTATTTATCTCCTATTTTATTTTTATTTTCGCTATCCTATCACGAAATATTGGCCTATGTCATATTTTATATGTGTTTAGTTATTCATACTTTAAAAAAAGTATAAAAATGCAGAATACCAAAGATTTGCGTTCATCAACACCTTAGAACGCATGTTGTTGTGGGACGTTGGTCTTAAAAGGTTTTTATGTGTTGTTGTGTCACATATTGTAATTCCTACTACACAACACATTTTATTAAAAAAAAATGAACTTGCCTATATATTTAACATTCATGTAAAATTGTTTTTAAACAAATCCAACATTTTAATTTTTGTGAATTTAATAGGTTAATAAAATAACATAAATGTAAGGACGGCTCGTTGACGGTTGTGGTGCTACGGTTGACTGAATAAAGTTCATTCGCCAGCACCCCTATTATATCACCTTGACTTGTGAGATTTCACTGCTATCGCCAACGGTATGCAATTTTGGTATTACTACAGTTAAAATCTCACCTGCCTCCAAGCCGTGCTACAGTAATAGCATATTTAGTGTAGTTTTATTTTTTAGTTAGCAAATCAGACAACCAAAACAAAATGTTTGGCAACACACAAAATTTTCCAAATTTTCAAATTTAAATATTCCTGACAACTAAAATTTTTCTAATTCTTTTTAAAATCATTTTCCACACATATTAATAAAAAAGAAAAATTTCTGTGTCAATAAGAAAAACAAACTAAGTTCATAACTTCAATAACCCAATTTCATTCATCCTTGTTTTAATTGGTTTTCAATATTATCAACGTAGTATATTTTAATTAGTTTGACAATAAAATGTAGTTTATCTTACCAATAAATAAATTGAAAAGGATATCAAGTAGTTTTTACGGTTGCAATCTTTATACAAAATCGTTCAAAATTAATCCAATTAATTAATTTTCAATCTATTCTAAATATAATGATAATGGTAATCCATAATCAAAAGAAATTGTTTATTTATTATATTTATGAAAAACGAATAGATCATTTCTATTTACATGGTCAGAAGGTTTTGCAGTTTATAATAGAAAGGAATTAGAATTAATTTAGAATAACAAATTACTTTTGATCATTTTTGTAAAAACTTATTGTGTTCAAACTATGTACCATATGTTAAAACTATAGTTTCATACAGATATTCACGTCAACTGATTTTTGATGAACCTAAGTTAATTGTTCAGTCAAGGTTGGTGACATACATTTGAAACGTTTAATAGAAAAAATCTCTGAGTAATGTGTTCACTGTTCATATATTTCATGTAAATAATGCTATTGTTTGATATTGTCTGGGAGTCAAGTTATATCGCAAATCTAAAATTACTAATATTTAATTGACGAACAAACTGGGTAAACAATTCATGATTTATATGCCTAGCTTGCATGTTTATCATCAAATGACCTTGTTCTTAAAATGTTTCAGTATCTTACGAGCTGATTATAAGTATAAGAATTTGATTTTTGTATCGGGTGGCGTGCGTTTGTATTTACTTTGAATGAAGAACACTCTAATGTCATTTAATACAGTTACAGTTTTAAGCCCGGACTAAGTGGTCCAGTTATTATTCACAACAAATTCTATTGTTCTAAATAACCCCATTAATAATTGTACGTTTTTGCAATCTTACATCTTTTTTTTTTTAAATAAAAAGTGTTGTGTTAGAGTGTTTACAATATGTGTCACCAAATACCATTTAAGATCTAAGTCCCACAACAACTTGCGCTTTTAGGTGTTTATGAACGCTTTTTTTAAACGTCTGTGGATTGAAACACCTATGAATGAAACGGAGGTAAGAATAAGTTTGAGAAATGATGCTGCTGATTTCATCTGAGCACTATTGATAATGATATTTGTAAAAAACAACAAGGTCAGCAACAGTACGGCGATGTTGTAGGGAATCAAGTTTTGATATCAAATCTCGTTTCGTTTTTCAAAAAATTGGAGAAAACTGTATTTTGTATGTATTTTTGCAGATTTTATCAAAACATCATCATCTGTTTGGATAGTTTGAGTTGTATTATATGGCTATAGATGTCGAGGTGGTCGTATGTAATTTTCTATGACTGGAAATATGCCGTTTTTTATTAAAAAAATCGCAAAACCATGATTAATAGATTGTCATTGATTGATGGTTTCCGTGATTTTAAGTTATTACTTCAAAAACCCTTTGACTACACTAAAAATAAAAAAATAAATAAACTATTTAAAAAAAATAGAATCGACTTCAGAAAAAACAAAAGTGGCACAAAAAACTGAAAAATAACTCGATTGTGACTTGAATACGGCTAACTTTTGTTTAATTAAATGGCATTATACCTTACTTAACAAGACATTCATTTTTCTGAAGCAATGCATTACGTTTTTCTTGTACAGTTAAAATTCACTTGTATGAATTATCGATAGTTGGTAGAAGAGGTGCCACCGTGCCTTCAAAAACGATTCTTGCTCTGGATTATCGTAGAGTTTTTAGGGCTGCGTAATAAAATATTAATCTTTGCATTCCAAATCCATCAACTTCTTATTAATTTCACTATTCATTAAAGAAAATGAATTTTAATATTGTATCAGTGCTCATCAGTGATGAATCTTCGTTGAATATTGATTTTCCATAACTATAAAAGAAAATGAATTATTATTATAAAAGAAAATGAATCTAGATATCAGTAAACCGACATGAAAAATGACAAACAAAAATTTTTAAATAAATAAAACAACTTTTTTAAATCACTCAAATTAATTCTTCAAAGTGCCCGTTTGTTTTTTGTGTTTGTTTTCATTACCTTCACTAAAAAATTTTTTTCGCACATAGTTTTGGATGAAAATAGTTAAAATTTATCAATTTATTATTACGAAATTCATATTATTTCATAGAAAGATAAAACTAATATTTTGTTCTTCATTTTTTTCTATTGTTTGTTTATTGTTATTATAATTAAATAAATTTCTTTTCGCTTCGTTTTTTATTATTCGTGAAACATAGGTCTGACATTTGTTTGCAAATATGTGCTAAGTCGTTTTACGACATGTCCACGGTATGGGGCATATCATGAACACAACACCCAAGTAACAAATTTTGTTTACAAATTTATTACAGTACATTTACTCTGTAATCGTAAAGTTACAGTGGTAACTGTACCGTAAACGTTCAGTAAGTGTTTCGTATATATTTTGGGGAATAATTTTGGCTTTTACTGAACGTTTACGGATATCAATTTGCGTAAGAATTATGTATGATTACAAACACGTACGTAGTGTTACAGAAAGCAAAATGTATGCGATTTTAATTACTACGGATTACTTACAAAAAAGTTACAATTGCATACTTTAATACGAAGTTTAAGACGATTTTTTGTAAACAAAAAATATGAATAAATATACAAATACAATAATATATTTTATGTTTATGAAATGCAAATATTATATTTTGGCATAACTAATTTTGTATAGTTGGATGTCAAAATTTACAAACGAATAATAAAATTTCGATTAAATTTTGGAAATACTTTTAAATTAATAATGCGCCATAAAAATAATAAATTATTAAATATAATTTTAAAAAAAATTTTATATGTCAATTTATTTTAGAGAGATAAAATTATATAAAATTTGTTTTATTATTTTCATAAATTTAAGTTTTTCTAAAATACTTATAACATAAGTTATAAAACCCAATAAAGTTTCATTAAATGTATTTTGTTATTTTTTTTAAATACAGTCAAATATTAATTTTGCATGAAAATGGCTGAGTTTTCAATTGTAAGCTTTCAAATACAAGTTAGCCCTATGTAGATATACAGAGAGTGCACAGAATATATACATTTACATTTTATTTACATTTACACTTCCATATTTAAAATGTTAACATGTTAACGTAATGTAAACGCTATGTGTTTGATCTGTAAACATAATCATACAATTACAACTTCCAACTCAAAGAGTTTACATGTATAAATTATGTAAACGTTTAGTATTAGCCTCGTTGTTGTGCATTTACATTTACACCTTCCTTTTACAAATATTTACTTGTATATGTTTTGTAAAAGCTTTGTATAAATCCTTTTACAACTTTTGACATTTCTGAGATAAACAAAAGTGACATTTATTTTTTATTTGGTACAAGCAATCCTCATGCACTTAACTTTGGTATATGTCCAAATTTTTTTTTACATAAACGGGGGGTGGGAGACTATGTGTCTTGTAATTATCTTACAAAATTTTGCCTGATAGTGTTCTAAGCTTGGCATTGTTGGACCACAATAAAATGCAAATGGTCTCCGAATTCCGAATGATCGGTTATACATAAAATCGACCAAAATTCTTTTTTCTATTAAAAATGGGAAGGCCGTCAATGTTAAAGGTAACTGAAATATTAATTAAGTGATCCAAATTCGAAAACTTCAACCAACGTATTAGCTCATAATACCGAAGCTTTCCACTACCCGTCAAAATAATATTTATATTTTGAAGTGTTTGCAATAATTTTCGGGGATCCTTTGGTTAGAAATTAAATCCACGAAACTTTAAAATCACAAGTAACTCTTAAATTAATTAAGACTTAAGATTCGATTAACTAATGCCCAATATATTGAGTCGTCTCTCACTGAAAGCTGGCTATAAATTTCTTTATCATCGCATGATGGAAACAGACATCTTTTATTAAACAAAACATTTTGACTTAAGAAAACTGTATAAATTATGTGACAGTATAAATACATTCCTAATGTAAATGTCCCGTAAATATACGGTAAGTATATAAGTTCTCAATAAAATAAAGTTTTGTAATTAATCTGTAAATGTAAAAATACATTTACAAGGCCAACGTTTAGTATATTTACAATGTAGCTATAAGCTCTCGTAGACTTTACACAATGTAGTCATTTTGTAGAAGTAATAATACAGTTACATAGTACATAATCAGAAACGTTACATTCGAAGCTATAAGTTTACTACTACACTGTAGCTTTACTGTGTACAATCAGAAACAATATTTTGTAGAAGTATAAATACCGCAACCTATTTTGAGTACAGTATGTGTTCCGTAAATAAAACAACAATAGTTTGTGACTATAATATATACAAAATGTTACTTGGGCATGTGTTATGCACAATTTTTGTGGGGGATTTTGTAAAATGCAGAATTGATGAACGTTTCGTGCATTTTTTCCAAAATTGTTTTTCGGGTTTAGTACATAATCATTTAATACTATTTTTATCCATCTTGCATCCTAACCTTTAGTCACATACGGTAAACAAAGGTCACATTTTTATTTACAAACTAATTCAACTCATTTTTGTTAGGACACCTTTGTTAATAAATCAATTTCGATTAAATTTTAAAATATTTTATTAGCTACAAATATAACTAAATTTCTAGAAAACAATGTTGTTAGAACTTAAGTTGGCCTAAAAAAGTAAGTTAGTCTAAAAAACTAGGCTAAAAAATTTCTCTAGTATTTCTAAACACAGAGTAGCTCATTTCAGAAAGATTGCTATAGTTTTCATTGCATGTTCATTAGATTTGTTGCTTTTATCAAATTTTTAAAAGTGTGAGTTACACAAAAGAATAATTAGATAACATGTTGAAACCTCAGGGCTACCTAGATATTAAACAAAAATCTGTTAGTAAAAATACTATACAATTTTCAGGCCCATAAAATAATGGAAAACTGATTCTTATCTTCTTCAAAGCTAAAAACAAGCCACTTATTTTACCAACCTGCGATTTCAGGTCGATAGGAATTATAGCAAGAAATATTTGAAATGTCTAAAAATGCAGATTCAAAGTCGATCAAATAATCAAGATCTTATTAGATCGCCAGTGATCTCTTTATTTTTTCGGCAAAGCTATTAAGTTGTACATTTTTTTTATCTTATAATGAAAATGGTTGTGTTATAAATGTGTGATTAAACTTGCAAATATTATTTTAATTTTATCGTTATGGTCAACTAAAAAGATCTTTTAGTGTAATTATATTCAAATTCTTCATCAATATTTACAAAATTAACTTATTAATTTTCTTAATAAGGGGTGTAAACATTTAAATTAAATAGACAAATAGAAAAAAAAATGCAAAGTATTTTTTGTCGGTATATTTTTACAAAAAATGCTGCTAAAACACGTGAAGAAATATAGTATAATTTACGACAAGGGTTTAACATGTGAGATTATTCTGGCGGTAGAGTTTTCGTGTTAGTAAAACACTACAGTATTAATTGACAAGTAATGCTAGTCTGAATTAAATAAATAAATTATCGCTTTTCGACTGAAAGACTATGTCTATAATAATAGTGATTAAGGGAGTATATGTTTTAATTTTTTTTCACTGTAACTTTTTTATTTTATTTGTATTATATTTAATTTATTGTATTTAATTTATATATTTATTATATAAATATATATCGGAGCCTGGTCCAGCTATCCCAATCAGGGACTGGAGCGTTTATCACAATCAGGACCTGATAGAGAAAAAACGTTACACGCGTGATCAGGGTTCTAATCAGGCGGCCCTATCAACACCTGATTCGTACTAGGGTAAACCTGACGAGGACCCTATTTGGGCACTGACAAATTTCTGCTCGGGAGGCTCGCATCTTTATCTAAAACTTCGATAACTTTAAGTTATGCCATTTGATTTGAAACATAGTACATAACAATGTTGTTTAGTTTAGTTTTAATAGTTTTGAAAGATATGGAGCAAAATTTAACAATGCGGATAGGAATAATGGTAGCTGCTGAGAAATAATATGTACTGTTAGAGTCAATGTTTTTTTTCACAAAAGTTGTAATCATTTTAAAGAAGCGTTTTCGCTAAAAAAAGATCTTTTCTATAAGTTTTCTGGACTTGCAGCAGTTGCGTTGGAAAATGTCACCTCCTTTGAGTTGTAATTATTGAAAAAAACTTTTAGCTAAATGAAACGAATTTCTGAGAAATTTTTTAGACTAATAGAAAATATTAGTGGTAGATGATATCTCGTTTTCTACAAAAGCTGACATTTTTTAACTCGAAATATAGAGCCTAATGAGAAATTTGCTGAGTGAATCCTCATTTCGCTTAATTTCATTTAATGTATTATAACAATATGTGTAAAGCTTGTTAATTTACGCAGGATAATTTTAATTAATAAAAACCAAAAACTATTTGAATACTCTATATTTGTTTCGACCAAAGGTTGTCGCGTATGATACTATCATATGCTTACTTGAATTCAATGTAGGTAAATGCTAAATGCTAATGTTGTACTCTCAACATTTTTTTCCAGAATCATCTTTATGGTGTAAAACATTAATCTGTGGCTGAACGGTTGTGACGAAAACCAAATTGATAGTCTCCGATGATAGATTCGGCGAACGGGATGGGTCAAGCAAGTACGACATTAGCTAGTATGTATTTTATATGCAGTGCTCAGAAGTTCAATTCCACGATAATCGCACACTTTAGGTGGTCAACTTTCTTGGGCAGCGGACAATAAGAGCTTTCCATTCAGCAGGTAGTTCTTCATGGTCCGTGATTGCCGGAATAAGGTCGTATATATAAGTGAGACAACAGCTGTTTCTCCATTTTTAAATAGTTTTGTAGGGATTCCATCGATACCTGGTTATTTACCTTTTTTCAACTTTTTTAGGGCAGCTTCCACTTCTTCTTCATTCATTATACCATTTAGTTTAAAAATTTCCCTTAACTTTTCGTTTTAATAAATTTAGTCAAGTTTTATTTAATCTTTTACAACTTTGCCCTACAACTTTGTTAATAAAACAAAAAGCGATAATAAGCTTTTTATCGTTCGTTGTAAAACACAAAATTAATTACCAGAAAGTTAGAGATCGTGTTTTACAAGTAAAACTTAATCGTAATTTGTCTAACTTCAAGGCCATACATGTGTATAATATTCACATTTTTAAATATATCATAATTCACATTTAAGAGAACGATGCATATAAAATACTGGTTATGTGTACATTTAATAATTGTTTTGTTTAAATTTTATATTTTGATGAATACATGGCAAATAACAACAGTTTAATAGCTGTTAATATGACATTCGCATTAATCAAATCCGAAATATCTAAAATGCCCAGTAGCACCGATTGATCCTTTTGATGGATGGTATATTTAAATTTTATACCATAAGTTGATCGTTTATTCCAGAGAATGAAAAGAACAAATTACTTCTAGATCATTTGTTCTTAACCGATCGGTTCTTAAGTACTTCTTAACCAGTGGTTGCGTTCCTATTGTGGGTATGGTAGAGGTTGTGCCTTAAACTCTCATTTAAGGAAATATGCTATATTGTGTGTACGAATTACAATCCGATATTATTCAGTAATTGTTACAAAGCCAGGCCATAATTTAACTGATCAATTTAATAATAGAGGCTATAGTTTAGCTAACGGACATAACAGACATATTTACGCACCTGAATAAGTTCCATATTTGTATGCAACCATTTGGAGTGAACGCTATAACAGCGAAAGAGAAGTTGACAATGTTTATCTGAAAACTTCCAATTTAGATTGCCCATGTTGAAACGATAAATTTTTTTAACTTTCCTTTGATTAAAGAAAATCTTATTTCGAATGATGGAGAAACCAATATTGCCATCACTGCAGTTTACAATAATTTAAAACCAATTAGATCAAGATCAAAAAACGAAGCATGTATAAAAGTCATTTAGTTTTAAATTATTCAGTTTATTGAAACTTTTCAAAATTAAAATTTTAGGATTGACAGAGGCTGCTAAGGAGGATGTATATCCCTTGATATGTGTAGCCCTTAAGTAAGTTATAATAAACAGTAGTTTGCACGGATACTTTTTTGTGATGCGAAGTGTAAAATAAATTTAACAGCATTATAATGTATTTCAATAACGACATTATATTCTACAAAGTCCAACCAAACATCTACGCAGGTATCAGATTCTAAATTATTTCTCATCGTATGTATAAAATATACAATAACAAAAATGTTGTAGTTTTATTATTAAACGAAGATTACAGTGTTCAATTCAAACACAAGATCCGGTTCGATATACAGATTTTAATTTGTGCAATATCATATGAAGCAACAATTTTTTTTTACTGAAAGTTAGGCATGTTTAGTGTTAATATATAATTAATTATATATTAACGTCTCTGAATATCCGAAGTTACCATGCCAACTAGGGATTAGAATCGATTGATAATTAAGTTTCTTTGAGAAATTTATGAACGACGACTTTGAACTTTTGTGGATTAAAGTTATCAAGGAAAACCCACGAAGGTAACGAATTCCAGAGATGAGAGACTCTGTTGAAAAAGTCGTGCTGGAAGGCTACAATTCTACATCTAATTATTTGAACCGTAAAAGGATGGGCCGCTACAGATGCTCTGGTATGACGCGATAGGTTTGCAGACTTAGGTAAAATGAACTTGAAAAATTACTTTCATCAAATCAAGGTTATATATCTTAGCACTTAGAGTAATTTGACAACTTTAAAACATTCTCAAAGTTCATGCAAGTCCAATTTATTAGAAAGAAATCATATGCATATCTATATGTTAGGGTGTTTCATTTTTTCAGGCAAAAAATAAAATTTAAAATTTTTGCAGACTTTGCTGACGCCCTGAGTCTCAGTGATATAAAAGATATATATGCCAAATTTCAAGAAGATTTGATAATATTTAGAGGTTGCACACTTTGATCAGTTTTATAAAAGTAGTCAAAAAATACGATTTTTCAATGTTAATTATTTCTATTGGGAAAACTAGAAATCACAAACTTAAAATAATATTAAAACTAGACACGATTAATAAGATTAATAGGTAGTATGATAGGCAAAACATGTGTTATATTAATCATATTTGAACGATGCAATCCCTTCTTTTGTTCGCTTGGGGACGACTTTTCTGTGATGCTCGACTACCCTCAACAATAATTGTTTTTTGTTCGTACCTGACCGATTCGTTAAACCTTTTTATCAGAGCATTATTTCTCTTTGAGGTTTCATTGACCACCTTGAGAGCGTTCACATAGCTTCTTAGAGAATCACTGCAGTATTCTGTCACGTCGTGGATTCCAAACAATTCAAAAAACGTCTTTGTTTTATTAGTAACGAAATGGCTCAGGCCTTTTCCTTCTAAAACTAGGTTTTTACCATCTAATCGTTTCGTTTCCGTTTTCTTTACAGGTTCGGTTTCTAAAATTTTAGTCATATTTTTCTTATCAGCCCGAGTATTGCGTTCGTCCAAAAAAGCCAATCCTACGTTTGTTTCTGAAAGATACCAAAGGTGTCTCTTAGCAACTGTGAAAGCACTTTTTTGACGTTTGCATCTGGGTGTCAGAAGCTGTAGCATATCCAAATCATTCTTTGGAGCCCATCGACTTGCAATCGCTTCGTGCCAAAAGCGAACATATATGAGGCTGATAAAATGTGCAACTCGTTTCATTCCTTTCAACTCTCGTTGAGGAATATTTAACTGTTTAGTGAAGAGGACAATTTTAAGTGCATATATTGCCTTTGCCATCAACCTCGCTTGATGCAGAGCCCCTGGGATCCTGATACAAAGCACTTCAATATTAGAAATTTCACTAGTTTAAGATAAAAGTGATCAAAGTGTGCAACCCCTAAATATTATCCAATCTTCTTGAAATTCGGCATACATATCTTCTACATCACTGAAACTTGGGGCGTAAGCAAAGTCATATGAAAATCACATCTTTGGAAAAATGAAACAGTCTAATATATGTATATATATATATATATATATATATATATATATATATATATATATATATATATATATATATATATATATATATATATTTATATAAATATATATATATATATATATATATATATATATATATATATATATATATATATATATATATATATATATATATATATATATATATATATATATATATGTATATATATATATATATATATATATATATATATATATATATATATATATATATATATATATATATATATATATATATATATATATATATATATATATATATACACTCAGTTCTGTTTTTGCACGAATTTATTATACACGAATTTGAAATAACACGAGTTGGAGAGAAAAAATAATTTTCTTTATGCACGAAATTTTTTGAAATAACACGAATCGACTAATCGATTTTTCAAGAAAAGAAATTTCTTTTGTAGTACCTTATATTATTTTAAAAGCCGCTTCAAATTACAATACATTTGCCAAAAAAATTAAATTAAAATATTTTAATTTAAAAGTTCTAAACTGTAACAAGATATTTAAATAAAAATAAAGTAATAAACGCCTTATTCTTGTTAAATTGAGTTTTATTTCACTATATACGTATTTCGAAAGCTATATGCTTTCATCGACAGTAGTATCTAAAACGTTTCTAGATACTACTGTCGATGAAACGATAGCTTTCGAAATACGTATTTAGTGAAATAAAACTCAATTTAAAAAGAATAAGGCGTGTATTATTTTATTATTATTTAAAATTAAAATGTAGAGTAGAAATACAGTAAGTATTTACATTTTTACTCTCTATTCATTATTGTACGATCCGTGATACGAATCAGAATCAGAAAACGGAGAATGTTTTATAAATTTTTATCTAAAAATAGCACGGTTTCCACTACTTATATTTCTGTGTTTTGAGGGGATGGAAATGGTGAAGGGTGAAAAAATGTTTTTGACTTAAACTAGCTGTCATTTGAAAGACTTGCACTTGCTTTAAGAAACAAAGCAATTTTTACATAATTGTGAAGTGCACAGTTCTTGAGTTATTGTCGTTTATTATATTTGAGTTGGTAATTTATAAATTATAATTTTATATGATCAATTCGTGTTTCAATATAAACCATTTACAGGCTGGTATAATTTAATATTTCTTTTTTTTGTTTAATTTTGTTTTTTTGGCGTTCATATTCCATGTAGGGGCGTTGCCAAGCTAATCAGCCTTGCATATTCGCCACGGTCATTCGCCATAGCAACATAATTACCATGGCAGCTGATTTTTTTAAGGTCGTTTATAACAAAGATCTCCCATTGCAGTCGCGGTCTACCTCACGGTTGGCCACTCCCTGTGGTACTGACGTACATTTTTTAATCATTCCGGTCAGACTGTGGCCCATTCCAATCAGACTGTGAATCGGCTCGTAGAACATGGTCAAATCAAGCAATCCTATACAACCTATTATATCATGACCGACAAGAAGTACGCTGATCTCAAAGTTATATCGGGTTCTGTACTCTCCATCG
>OY856186.1:106330396-106402696 GCA_963693315.1 Diogma glabrata | reverse complement strand
GGCCCCAGTGGATGAAACAACAATAAAACATATTTTAATTTTCATGTTCAGATAATTTCTAAATTGAAACTTCATTATCTGATATTTATTTAAATTGAATTCTTCATCTGTGATTATACAATTGTAAATTGTATTTGTTCCCGACACGAAACACACAAAATCTGTTTAAAGAAGTTTTTCTGAGAGAAAATAAAAAATGCTTTAAAATTGCAAAATTCATGTGAATTAAAATAATTACTTTAAGCTTAATCACTCTAAAAATCTCTCAAAACTTTATTTATTTTACACCAAATAGTGTAAAGCTTTTGTTTATTCAACATTATATCCGTCGCATATTGTCGGTATCTCATAAGAAAGGAAATTCAAGAAAACTCGTTCTGATAACAGCCGTGTTCGATTTGACTGAAGCATTTGAAACAACGAAAAATTTAATACAATTGTTGTTGTTTTTTCAGTTGTTTCAGTCAAACTAAATGTACCAAACATTCAATTTACATTGTATCATTTTTATTGCAACAATTATTTATTTTAATAAGGAAAAAATTTCAAAATGTCGTTTTAATTCTATTTCTTTGTTCGTGCTTGTGGGTACACATTATATTTTGTGTTTTTCCGTCTAGATGCGCACACGAATAAATCAGAAGGTCCAGAAGTGAGAAGTACGGATTCTCCAAATCTACCTGGTCCACATCCTTGCAGCAATTTTCCTTGTGCTTTGTTGATGGTCGTTGCAAAAGCGAGTCGCACTGAAAACTAAACGTTTGAATTCAAATATCTGTTGGGATCATTGAAATGCGTAGCAACAGTACATTTTCCCCTTTGAATTTTCCATTCAAAATTGTAGCTTTAATGACATTGTTCATCATCTTTTTCACCAAAAAATTTCAAAAAGATTAGTGCTATTTCAAAATATTTCAAATATTTTTTTAATAAAATGTGTTGTGTAGTTGGAATTACAATATGTCTCACAACAACACATAAAACCCTTTAAGACCTAGGTTCCACACCATCATGTTTTTTAAGATGATGGACGCAAATTTCTTATTTTTTGGTTTTTATATTCATTTTAAAGAATGGAAAACTAAATAATAAATCACATAATAATAAACGACATAGGGCAAAATCATGATAAAATGGAGCAAATAAAAATAAAGTACTGTTTTTCTTCAAATTTGTATGAACAAAGCTAAATTGGATTACCAATTATCCTTATAGTGCTAGAAGCATATACCAAGATTATGTAAACATGGTTTTGCTGAAGGATTAAACCCGGCATATTTAATAGTATATGGAAGCTCATTGTTTCAAGCAAACGAAAAAGTTCATTTTTTAAAAAAATATAAAAAAATAAAAAAATTGCGTCCATCAACACCTTAGAAAGCTTGTTGTTGTGGACCTTATTCTTCAAAGGTTGTCATGAGTTGTTGTTGCTCACATTGTAGTTCGTGCTACCCAACACATTTAATTTAAAATAAATAGCGTGTCGTCATCAAAAAATATTCTATAACTAAGACTAAGGGTGCTATCGTTGATTGAAAAAAGTTCATCCGCCAACATCCCTAAATAATCACTTTGGCTAGTGATATCTCACTGCTATTGCCAATGGTTTACGATAACTCAAGCTAACTCATATGCAAATAGCAGGAACCTAAGTACGCGGGGTTATCACAACCATAGATCAAAAATTTAAAATTTTATAAATTTTCCTGTGGGAGTATATATTTAATTCGTTATTGAATTCTTTAATTATTACTATAAAAACATTGATCAAAGCAAACTACGCGCATAAACCGATATTTAAACAAAAAACCAATTAAAATAATTATCACCAATCACCAATGAAAAAATAATACACGACAATTTGAAAAAGCGAAGCGTAGTGTATTTGCACAAACTTCAACGTTAAAAACAACGTTTTAAATACAAATACGGCACCATCTATTGGCTAACCCAAATTTATAAGGCGTATATCACACTATCAAATATATTTGTCAATAAAATAAATATGACATGAAATTGGAGAGTGCAAACGTTGTAAAATAAACTTCGATTTTCATACAGTTTTGATGACAATTTTTTTTTACCTCTAATCGTTATATTTTAATTAGCAATACAAATAAGAGTATTTTTCAATTTGATATTGATTTTTGTAAATTAACATTGAAGATCAATGAAAAATTTAAAAAAATAAATTTAAATTATTGTTTTCTTTAATTTTTACTCTTATTTTTATTCAAACTTTATAAAAACCAATACAATAAATTTTTTACAGGTTTCGATACTTTCTAACACTTCTATAAATAATATATAACCTCCACAATAGTTATTTAAGTATTAAGGGCAGTAAGAGTGTTTACCGATTGAGGATATATGTTTTGAGATCGAGACAAAGTTGAGATCTCTAATATATCTGAAATCGGTAATACTCCCAATGCCCAAAATACTTATTACATTTTTTGCACGATTAATAAAAATTCAATTAAAATTATTTAAATAATAAAATTCATTCACAAAATTCAAGTTTGAATGTTTTAAAGAAAATTTCTTAAAATGTCATTTCAAAATAGTAAGCTTTGCGTTTCATCATAATTCTATAGGTTTTTTTGTTGCAAAACTTAATTCCATCGAATATATTTTCAAAATTAATTGCTTTTAAATCTTTTAATTGCAAAATTTTTAAATGAATGTTATTTAAATTTAGTAATTGCTTACCGACCAGTGATTTGTAAACGAAACTTACTATGTTTATTTACGAATCGGCAAACATGCAAAATCGCCTGATCGTGCAAAAACTTATCAATAATCTTTGGTAACGTATATGACTTAGCATAGTATGCTTTTCGTTTATTATCAAATAAAACAAAACTTTCTTTACTAAAACATATTTGATAGTCTAATAATGGCCTTATACGAAATTGAAGTTTACTATCAATTGAATAAATTGATTAACGCTGCCATCTGAAAGTTGGCATATAAACCTTTCATATTTAACATTTAATTCGTAATTAAAAAATATCTAGGCATTTAATCAAGATAAAAACCATCCTATCTCTCAAGCTGGACCATCATACACACATTGTACAAGATTTCATTAAGATTGGTTACGTTGTTGCGGAGTTCATCGCGGACAAACATCGTGACACGTGATTTTTATATATATAAGAAAGAAGATATATATATATATATATATATATATATATATATATATATATATATATATATATATATATATATATATATATATATATATATAGATATATATATATATATATATATATATATATATATATATATATATGTATATATATATATATATATATATATATATATATATATATATGTATATATATATATATATATATATATATATATATATATATATATATATATATATATATATATATATATATATATATATATATATATATATATATATATATATAATATAATATATAATAATTCATATTAGTGAATATTTAATTAATTATTTCGCAATTTTGTGTAACATCCACGTCATGGATGATAAACAAATAATAAACGTTCGTAAACTTGGCCCCTTTTTGACCACTATGCTTACGCGTTTCGTCAACAGATGTTCACTCACAAAAAAACAGTGTTTTCATCTCTTGTAGTAAACTGGTATCACTATGCAAAATGACAGTACAGAACTCTCAACGCTGTGTACGAGTAGAGAACGAAATATCAAAGTTTTTTAAAGTCAACTCCGGTTTAAGACAAGGTGATACTATCTCTCCTATACTTTTTAAATTAGCCTTGGAATATGTGTGCCGTCAAAAGAAACTACCGACTAACAACAATATTTTGTCAATAAACTCACTACAGATGATCGCGTACGCTGATGATATCGTCATCCTCGACCGAAGTGAAGCTGTTATGAGTGAGACTTTCAAGTCGTTTGAGAGTGGTGCCAGAAAAATTGGTCTGCAAATTAACTACGATAAAACCAAACATATGAATGTTTCAAGAGAGGCTGAGAAGAAAAATTTGATGTGCGGCAATGAACGAATTGAGGGAGTTGAATCTTTTAAATATTTGGGATCAATGCTTGACTCAAACAACAGCATACTTACAGATATTGAAGCTCAAATCGCTGCAGGAAATCGAACGTTCTACTCAATTAAACCTCTCCTTGGGACACCGTATGCATAAACTAACACCAAGCTCACGTTATACAAGACATTGATTAGACCGGTCGTGATGTATGGGTCACAAACGTGGACCCTTACACAAAATGACGAATCGGATTTATCTGTATTTAAGCGTAAGATCCTACGCTATATATATGGTCCACTTAAGACAGACGATGGAGAGTATAGAACCCGGTATAACTTTAAGATCAGAGACAGCATCTTGAGGGTCCTGATATAATAGGTTGTATCCGTTCTAATAGCTTTGCTTGGTTTGAGAATGTTCTACAAGCTGATTCACAATCTGAAATGATTAGAAAAATGTACGTTAGTACCCCAGGGAGTGGGCGACCGCGAGGTAGACCACGACTACAATTGGAGACTGACGTAATAAATGACCTTAAAAAAATCGGCTGCCATGGTAATTATGTCGCTGTTGCGAATGACCGTGGTGAATATTCAAAGCTGATTAGCCTACAATAACATAGATTAAAATGTACTATTAATTTGACATGAAAAAATTTTGAGTTATAATGATTAGTATTGATGAAAAAATTGTTGGGAAGCAAAAACTAAATCAACATTAACGAACAAATATTGTTATTATTATTTCATTAGCGGTACAAATGTATTGTATCCTAAACAAGTGATGGATGATTGTTTGTTATTTAAGTCAATTAAGGTTTGATATTATTTACTTTGCAATATCCTCAATAAACTAAAGCCGCAATTAGACTATTGCAGAACTTTGCAATATTGCAAACAACCTAATTTAAATCAGTCCTCTAAATAATTTACTGTAAATAATAAATTACCGAACAATTGTTTATTTAAAACTTTAATAACTTCAAATTTTGACACTCAAATTTGTTGAAACTTGGTGTAAAAAGTTTTAGTCTTCAGAAGTGATCGCACTGAAAAGTTGTCATAGTTTCGGTAAATTTATTGTTTACAAGTTTCTGCATCTTGATGACACCTGTATAAAAGGTTTCAATTGCTATACGAAGACATTAATTAGTTGGTGGTGTAGTCAAACATTGTGCATTGGATAAAGTGGTAGTACATTGAATAAAGCGGTGGGGATCTATCGCATACAACTACTGAGTTTCCTTTCTGTGTTTTTTAAATTTGTTAGAGGCAAAGACATTTCGTTCATAAACCAATTTTGAATTTCAATTACTCAAAAATAAGGATCCCAAAAATTCAAAAAATGTTATCTTCTTTTAACTGGACCTGTTTTTACTTGAATGCACCAAAAATTATAAATTCTCGAGATGAATTGTGTATCGCTTAATAGTTTCAACAGTAATTTTTTTAACGCATTTTTATTAAACTTTTACTGTTATCATGTAAGTAGGATATGATTATTTCTTTTATTGCAAATTGATGCATAATTTATATAATTCCAGTAGACGTGTGAATTGTGTAAATCTTAAAACTTGCTTGATATCAAGACTACTTTGACAAATAAAATGAAATTCATATCCTTACCTTTCGGCCTTCGGGTATTTAATCAAGTTTTGAGCTTTAAAATAGTTAATATTTAAAATCATTTAAATAATTCTTACGAATTTAGCGAATTTAGCGTCGATTCCCACTCCTCTCACCACTTACCTTTGCAAATTCTCAGATACCAACATCATCGTTGTCTTTTATTAACCGCATATTCTGAACAAAGTTTAAGAAAAGTGGTTGTTGTTGGAAATCGAACTTGGAACCCTTTTAAGTTACAAGTCTAGAGCTTTAACATCAGAGCTAGAACAGCGACCATTCTGAGGTGATAAAACTTTCATTGAATCTGTACTGATTTTTTCTAGAATATTTGATCAAGAAAAAACAATATAAATTTGTTATATATGTATAATTATTTTGTTAAGCATAATTTATAATCCAATAATCTTACGAAATGTTTTATTTTCAAATATTTTAATGTTATTTATTTCTTTTTAGGTATTGTTCATCTGTTAAACTGTTTCTCTTATACCTTAATGTAAGCGATTTTGTTTTAAATACATACAAACATGCCACTGAGATTTTTAAGCTAGTTAGAAATAATTTAGTCAAAATTAAAAAAACATAACTTAAAATTAATTCAATGAGTTACTTGTGATATAACATTACTCCGATGGAAAGTTATCTCATCATGAATAATAAGACTGGAGCTAACAAAACATGGTGTGCAATTTATGCAAACTATCCATACAATTGTTGATCGATCTAGTTTAGAACTAATTAGAAAGATTTAGGCCCGCTATACACTTGAGCTGAACTATGCGAACTATGTTTTTAAAAAAATAATGTTTTAACGCGAATAATATTTTTTAAACAAAATGTAATGAATGTAATGTTTCCTTTTTTATTTTATTTTTTTAAATGTTTTGTTTCCGTAATACTTTTTTGTATAATTACGTTGTATACAAAAAACATAGTTCGCATAGATCACATAGTTTAGCTCAAGTGTATAGCGGGCCTTAAGCTTAATAAAGTTTATCGTTCTCATCATGGCTAGTCAACTAGATAAACTACCATGTTTATTTTTTTATGTTTATTTATTTATTCAGTTTTATAATTTTACATCGTTTTATATTTATACTTAATATCTAGTCTTTAATCTTAAGTCGTAATCAAATTTTTACGGTCAAATTTTTCACTAATACCCCTGGTTCAATACTTTTTCTACTTTATTTTTGGTTAAGTACAATGTTTAAATGTTTTGTTTAACCATTTAATATGTTTTACTTTGGCTAAGTGCCCCTAAATTAACTACACTTATTTAAAACTAAGAATGTAGTACTTATGTTACATTATTCTATTATTACTTTTTATTATCCAAGCTCTGCTTTACCCCCTACTTTGAAGTTTTTTATTTCATCCTTTATTTTCGTTTTCTTGTGACTTCTTGGCGAAGTTATTCCAAGATAGTTGTTGAATTTTAGTTTGTTTGACCAGTGTGTCCTCAGGTATTTAACTGTGTCTGCAGCTTGGATTGTGTTGCCATTATGTTTATTTTTAGGTTTTTACTTTTCTTGGTTGCTGACTTGAGGAATCTTCCATATGGTGGTCTCTAAACTACTAGCTGTGATTTTGCCTAGTTGATGTCCAATCATTGTAGTGCTTGACCAGCTGGGCGATAAATTTTTCAATTTTCTTTGCAGATATTACAGGACACAATGTTGTACTAAATACAATTGTGTTGTCTGCACATTGTACTGTTTCCGTGTTTGCATCCTGGTGGGGTGGCTAATCGTTGGTGTAGAAGTTGTATAGAATCGGCGTTTTTCCTTGTGGTACCCCTTTTCTTATGCTGATGGTTCTTGGTAGTGTGTTTCCAATTCTTACTTCCCCACTCTGTTTCTCATGAAGCTATTTATCATTTTTAATAAATTTGGTGCAACTCTACTATGTTTGAGCTTAAGCATGAGCCCATCTGGTCATACTGAGTTAAACGCAGTTCGATATCTAGAAAACAGGCTACTGTAGTTGGTTTTTGTTGAAGGCCTCCGACACTTTGTCTCTGAGTACAACCAAGGCATTTGTTGCTGAGTGCTCCGCACGGAAGTCAAATTGGTAGCCCAGGATGAGTTGTGGTTCGTTTTGTTTATGTTCATTAAAGTTGTCTGGTACTACTTATTCAAGTATTTTGCCAAAATTGTTGGTTATGCTGATTGGTCTGTAATCTGCTGGATTTTTTGGTCTTCCATGTATTTCTTATGAATATGAATGGTAGATTTTTTATGATAAAACTGCTAATACCATCTGGTCCTGCAGATGTTTTTTCTTTTGCGGATTTAATTATTTCCCTTATGCTGTTGTAGTTTGTTAGAAATTTATTTGTGTCTGTGGATGAACATGTAATATTTCTGTTGATGAAGATCATTAAAAAAATGACTATTTCATTTTCTAAACCTCTAAGGGTATTCGTCATATGCAGTGTATTCCTGTTTCCGTCTGGTGTTTCCTTACTAAACAGTTTAATGTATTGCCTGCAAAACTGCCTTCATTAAGTCATCTTGTTTATATGAGTAGTTTCCGTTGGTTTTAATTTTCTCCCTGTTATCATTCATTTTTTGCTTTTTAAATTGTTCACTCTCTGAATACGTTCGGACCCCTTTTATCTCAAAATCTGCCGCCATGTCTTTTCTCATATTTTCGTTGATTAATGTAGTGAGACAGTTTTATTTGGGATTTAAGCTTTTGATTTGTGGTACCGTTGTTGTTTTAGTTTTTCTTACTACCTGTCTTTAGTTAAGCCTTCTTTTCTCTCCTTAGTTAAATTCTCTCTTTACTAAAATTTTCGGTATGGTTGGGATATTTGCGTATCTCGATTGTGATGGTTTCCTTGTTTTGAAATATTGACTGATAAGTTTCTGTATTTTGCTTGTCGCTTTCTCCACGTTAGCCAATCTCAATATTATTTAGGTTTCTGTTTGCTTCAATGTTTATATTTTAAATTTTTTTCACTGGCAAGGTTTTTGTCTTGAATCTATGCCGGTGAAATTGATATGTTTTGCGAGTGAAACAGGGGAAAAAACCAGATTGTTTGGCCATTTGATATTAATTTCACTGGCCATATGGTCAGAAAAACAGGTTCTGTTAATGATGCTGTAGTTGGGATCATCCCCTGCATGCACTATTGTATTTGACATGAGGTAGTGATCTAAAAATGAGTTAATACTTATTGGGTCGTCAGGAACAATATGTTTAAGATAAGTTAATCATTTTTGGAGCCAATTATTTAGGAAACATCCTGTGATGTTGTCTTCAGTGTCCCAATTTTTATAACGCGCGTTGAAGTCTACTCCAATTATACAGAAGTCATGCCTTTCTTCTGAGCGGTTTATTATATCTACATCTTTTTCTAGCTGCAAAAAGATGGTTTAACATGGCACTTATATTGCGATTAGTAGTAACCTTCCTAAGTTGATTCTACTAATTTCCATTGCTGTTCAACATATTCAACTAATGCTGGTGTTCCTCAAGGTTCCGCTTTATCACCTACTCTTTTTCTTCTCTACATCAATGATCTGCTAGATTCAACAGTTAATCCCATACATAGTTTTGCTGAAGATAGCACACTTCATGCGTCTCATGAAATGCCAACCATCAAATTGTGCACAATCAAATCTTAATGTCGCTGGATCAAACTTGATACAGTCATTAAATATTGATTTAAAAACAATCTTAGATTGGGGAGTTGCTAACAGTGTCGAGTTCAACACAAGTAAAACTCAAGTTTGCCATTTTTCTAGGTTATCAACATACCTAATCCGTTTTCGTTCAAGATTGATTCAAATGATCTTGAAGAGAAAGAATCTGTTAGACTTCTAGGAGTTGAGATTGAAAATAACATGAAATTTAATTCTCACATTTCAGCCTAGCTAAAAACACTGTTAAAAAATTAGAAGTTTTTGGTTGTTGTCGTAAGGATTTTAATAGCGAGCAGCTTCTTTTAAAATATAAATCATTTATTCGTCCCTGCATGGAATATTGTTCTCACATATGGGGTTGAGCCTACATAAGTAGTTTGAAATGCCTGGATTCTATACATCGGAGAGCTGTTAAATTGATAGACAACTTAAATCTTACGCACGAGCTTTATTCCTTGCAACATAGAAGAGACGTCGCTGGTTCGACTGTATTTTACAAGTATATTGTGGATGAACGGGCATCTGCGGAAATCAAATCGATTTTGCCTGAATCAGCAAACTTCGCGCGTTTCAGCAGAGCTTCAATAGCAGTCCATCCTTATATGGTTTGAATAACACGATGTAGAAGTGTCGCTTTTCAACGCGATTTTTTTAACAGAGTTTCTCATCTCTGGAATCCCTTCCCCTCGTGGGACTTTCATGATAATTTTAGTCATCAAAACTTTAAGATCAACGTTAATAAATTCCTCAAAGAAAATTGATAAATACTTTCGAGTCGAGCCTAGTTCCCTAGTTAGCATGGTACCTTTTTGACACTTTAAAGATCTCCTTTTTAAAAACTGCTGTTTCAACCTCGATTTTGATGCCGTTTGTATCAGTTCGTACTTTTCTTTATCCCGGAATTTGCACTTTTTGAATGTGCTATGTTTATTACTGTGCTTAGTTTCTTGTGTTAGTATGAAATTTGGATTTGCTCTTTCTACTAATATCTACAATTCAGCTCTGTGCGCGTGACCAGTCAACGAACCAAAGCACCGACATTAGAATAAAATGAAATCATGTTTCCTAGCTGCCACATAAATGATTATTGATCTGTTATTGATCAAGCTTTCACACTCATTACACTAGTTTACAAATTTTGAACTTTTTTTGTCTCCCTGAATAAAACTCACCTTTTCTTTTGGATTTGGACCTCCTGAACACGAATATCATATTCATTTTTTTGGTTAGCTCTTGTTTTCGAGATATTCACGAAAAACCAATTTTTTCGGTGATCAAAAATGTTGTTTCGGCTTTTGGGTCTCATATTTTACAAAAAAAAAAACAAATTAAAAATATTAATGAAACATATGTGCATAGTAAATTTGCCAACAAACAATTTGAGCCATATTTTGTAAAAATCCATTATGAATTCTGGAAGTTACAGTCGAGAAAAGTTGAAAAAATACGAAAAATTCGCGTTTGTTTTAAATTTTTCCATTTTCAACACCATAAATTTTGAACAAATAAAGACACTAAATTTTTTTAATTTCTTGGAGCCTATAGTAACTTCAATTTTCTTTCTTTTAAGCTAAAATATACGAATATTGGTGCGGTTTGCAGTTATTCAAGTTTTTCCAAAGAAAGTAAAAAACTCAAAATTTGGAAAAAAAATTTAACTATAAGAATAATTTAAATTCTGCAACATAATTGATTTATATATAAGATGTTTTCGTATTAGATCTAGCTCTTCCCCCGAGGACTTATTTTAGGAGTTGGAAAATATCAGTTAGTTGATTATGAAATGTCGTATTTTGACAAAAGTTGTATTTTATTTGTATATGATTTTTCTCGAAATTGAGATTTTTTGACATGATCTAGCTCCTCCCACCTCGGGTTTATTTTAGGAGTTGGAAAATATCAGTTAGTAATGAAGATAGGCAGTTCTTATAAATCAGGTGATTCTTTTAGCAATATGTATTATGTAACTTCTACAAATAAAACAAAATGAATTTGGGCTATTTTTACACTTGAAACTTCTTGACGACGCCATTTAAATAAACTTGACTTTACACTTTACTAACAATTTATGTTGCTGTACAAGGCAGCTATCACTATTGATTTATTGATTTTTAAAAACAATACACTATTTAAAATTTATATTTGTAATAATTTTTCTTTTTTAATTAATATTTTCACTTGAATGTTTGGAATTAAATTTATTAAATTTATCCTCAGAGAGATTATATTTGCAACTAATCATACGACAATTATCTACTTAAAAAGAAACCTCATTAAACTAATTAAACAAAAGTTGAGAAAACCGAAATTAAAAACCTATTAAACCTTAAACTTATTAAAAAGGAGAAGTAAATTGCTTTCTTAAATTAAACTTAAAATGATCATAAGCGTAAGGAGTAACACAAGCTGGGCGGTGATAGAAAAAAATTTACATTATCAAAAAACAAAAAAAAGAGAAAAAAGAAAAGAAACAAGCCTTACAGGTATTAATAGACATAAATAGGGGCTTAACTTTACGGTGCTTGAACTAGCTTAAATAGTTCTGATGTTATGATGTTTTGCCTCTCCTCACAATTCCTTATCTTTTGCTTATATTTTTCTATATACGTCTCATATCGATCCAATTCCCAACTTCGAAAACAAAAATGGAAATTATACTTTACTATTTTAAATTATTCTTTACTGATGTTTGAGAACGACTGAACTTTTAAAATTATTATTTATGGCACAATAAACTAAGTAAAAAATTATTTTTTCCAAATTTTGAGTTTTGACTTTCATTAGGAAAACTTGAATAACTTAGTGCAAACTGCACCAATATTCGTGTCTTTTAGCTTAAAAGAAAGAAAATTGAAGCTCCTATAGGCTTCAAGAAATTAAAAAAAAATAGCGTCCTTATTTGTTCAAAATTTATGGCGTTGAAAATGGAAAAATTAAAAAAAAACGTGAATTTTTCGTAGTTTTTCAACTTTTTTCGACTGTAACTTCCATAATCCTTAATGGATTTTTACAAAATATGGCTCAAAATGTTTGTTAGTATATTTACTATGCACATGTTTCATTAATATTTTTAATTTGTTTGTTTTGAAAAATATGGGACCCAAAAACCAAAACAACATTTTTGATCACCGAAAAAATTGGTTTTTCGTGAATATCTCGAAAACAAGAGCTAACCTAAAAAAATGAATATGATATTCGTGTTCAGGAGGTCCAAACCTCCTGAACAGAAAAGCTGGGTTTTATTTCGGGAGATTTTTCTTGTAAACTAGTGTTATTTAAAAACTCAAAAGAGAATCTCCTTTTGTTTTTTTCCTTGTTTGTTTTTTTTGGATATTAGCTGTTTTTTTATTCGGTTTTCTTATTTTTTTCACTACGGCTGCGTTTGAAATACCTGGTTTCACTATAATTGCCGCAGATTGTATGGCGACATAACGTTGGATCTGTTTTTTGTCTACTAATCTTCATTTTCTTTGCTTTGCCGCTTGCAATTGTACCCTTATATTTTTTAGGTGTTTACAACCTTTGTAACGGGTTCGTTCCGTTTCTTTGTTGTCAAGTTGCTCCTTGAGAGTTTTCCGCACATATATAGCTCATGGGAGCAGTTTATGCATCTATAATGGTATGCGCAATTTTTGGCAACGTGTCTTTGACACCGTTATAGATATTGCACAATTTCTTTTCTTCTAATTTTCTCCCAGTTAATTTTCTGTGAGCAGATATAACTGATTCTTGTTATTTCATTTAAATATACAGCTTTTTCTGTCGTCACTTGGTGCTAATTAATCCACATTGATTTTTAATGTCTACCTCGATGTTTTCCGTAGGATACAAATGATGCTCTTTTTGAGAATAATCGTACCTTTCTTTTCATCCTTATTGGTATACGTGTGCCCATCTATTCCGTTCTCTTGTAAAGTTTGGAAAATCTTTTTATGACCGTCTAAGTTGGCACATTTGATAGCTTGGTTGCTTTTTTTTATTTTGACGTTGTGTTTAATGTAATGCTGTCTTTTACTTATTGTGGCGAACCGTATGTTTTAAGGTTTTTCATCGAAATGGGTGGCATTCCATCTTTTTTCTTGTTGTGATCCGAACTCTCTGGTTTCTGTACATTTCTCCGGTCTTTCTCAGAACAAAGATTATCGTCTTGCATGTTAATTCTATGTTCTGCAACATCATTCCAAATTATCAAGAAAGTTGTCTTTCCCCTCTTTCTTCCAAACCTAATTGATAGAAAATCTTCAAAAGTCTTTTGACTTGTAGAAAAAGTGGTAATCATATGAAAGAGTACCTATTTTAAGAAATATTGCCAATTTTTTAGAATTTTTCGGAGCACTTTTTTAATTATTGTTAAAAAGTGCAACTTTAAATTGACCCCAAAATCTGAAAAAATTCACAGAGACAGGAAGGTTAAGCTCTGAACGAAATTTGGTGAGTTGTCACATAGTTATATTCCTGTATTTTGAGAGGGTGAGTTTGGGAAGGTTGAAAAAATCGTTTTTGACCCAAACTGCATTATTGGCAACTACATTTTTGTTTTGTTTCAGCAAATTTTTGTAAAAATTTGCTATTTACTTTTTAATTTACTTTTATTTTCTCTATTCTATCATAAAATATTGGCCTATGTCATATTTTGTCAGTGATAGGATTTTTTGTTTAGTCATCCGTTTTTTAACAAAAAATATAAAAACAAAAAAAGAAAGATTTACGTCCATCAACACCTTTGAATGTATGCTGTTGTGGAACCTTGATCTTGAAAGGTTTTTATGTGTTATTGTGACACATATTGTAATTCCTACTACACAACACATTTTATTAAAAATAACAAAAACGAGTAAAGCCGCAATTAGACTATTGCAGAACTCTGCAATATTTCTGCAATAGTCGTGCAATGGTAGTGTGTAAAGTATTCATTGCAGAAAAGTTTGGCAATGAACTTATTGCAAAACATTGCAATGAGTCATTGCAGTGTTTTGCAATGAGTTCATTGCCAAACTTTTCTGCAATGAATATTTTACACACTACCATTGCAGAAATATTGCAGAGTTCTGCAATAGTCTAATTGAGGCTTAAGCGAATACGAAATAGCACTTAATTTAATTTGTCAATTATTATTGAATTGTTATTTGAATTAATAAGGTATATTTGCCCATTTAAACCAATTACAAGCATGGTGGAATTGAATCTTTCTTTAGTTATAATAAACCGTTATTGATAATATTTAACGAGATGAAACATTTTGTTTTTAATTTCGATCAATTTTTAATTTGAATTACTATTGAGTATGCAGTACATGCACGAAAAAAAATTCATTTTTTATGTTTCTATGGTTTGGCAATATTAAAACTCTACAACACAACTGTATGTAAATTATTTTTGACAGTTTGTTCTGATACGTTCACGGCACCGTCGGCGAGCGAATTTAATTCGCACTTCCGACTTTTTCATAAAATGAACAGGATCTACGAAGCATAAAAATACTTCATTTAAAACTCTTTTAACATCATAACGTTTTATTTACATCTTGATTTTTTTTCTATCTTCATTAAACTTCTACCATTATATTTTCTGTAATGAATACCAATTTGATTGAACTTCGTTGATAACACATTACTATTTTTAAATTATTATTATAAAATAACATACAGGTTTATTTGTTTCCATTTCCAATATACAAATAACCTCTAAAGTACAATCAAAATATTAACATTTGTATCAAGTGTAGGATATTCTACAATTTTTATGGCTTAGTCATGGTGATTCAGTTACAATTTTTTTTTATAAGTGACATATGTAACAACATCAAATAAAAATGAATTAATGTTAGCAAAGGTCAAGAATTATTAAAATTTATACTTTGCTCTTTAATTAAGTGTACATTGTGCTTATTATGAAATTATTACAATTAAGTTAGAAAAATTAAATATGTAATTGAAAATTTTAGGTATTATTAGATAATATGTATGTTGTTTGTTTTTGAAAATTTGAATTTGCTGAATGCCAAATGAAGAGGTTTTTGAGTAGTTGGCTGAGTATATTATCTTTTCACTAAATTATGTTAATTTATGATCTGTTATAATTTTCCGGTAACGTATTGATGTTTTGTGTTAGTTTTGTAATTAATTTCTAAATAGAGATAAAAATTACAAGTACTTTTACAAAGAGTTCTATGTGTAATATATATCAATGCCCAAACATAAAAACAGTCTTTATAAAAACCCTTTTGCCGAAAACTATATAAAAATCTTTAACACAGACCAAAGTCTGGATATCTGAGCCTTGAGATTCCAGCCTTTTCATATCTATTTAAATTACCTTGCGATTGATTGGAAATGATAATGGGAGCGACATCAAATTACTACCCAACTAGCATTTTGTTCACTCAAATTCCATCCCAACCCTAGTATTGAATTTCAGGCGTCACATTCCTGATCCTGATTTGGCTTTTGCGTCATGCTTGGAATAGATATACGAGCAAGTCATAATTAACATTAAACTTGACTTTAATTCCAACATCTTTTATGCTTAAAACAATATAGTTGACGTCAGAAATTAAATAAATATCAAATGTATTTTTGCGTTTGATGTCTTCACCGTCTGTTAATATTTGCTTTTTTGAAACACGTTTACGTTTGAAATATACAAAAATACTTCGTACTTATTTTGTTTCACGTGTTCTATTGAGGCAAATAGTGAAATAAAGTTGACAACATATGAACGCTCGTGTTGTATATTTTAGTAGATGGATTTGATGCAATAGCTGTTTGTGAAGACTAAAATATATTGCAATTTCGGACGGATCTGAGAAAACTGACAAGGACAAAAAAGGCAATTGAAACAGTTTCGTTGCTCAAAAAGTTTTCCCATAAACAGGAGTGAGATATAAAATGGATGCTAAGTTAAAAAAATTAGTCATACGGAATTAAAAGTAACGTAAAAAAAATGAAATTAGCAAAATAATAAATGCAAAGCTTAATTAATGTTTTTAAAGTAATTATTGTAATAAATGTAATTAAAATTAAATGGTATTAAATTTTGTCTCGAAGTAAATTGTACCAATTAAATAAACTTATATTTATAAATATAATGTAAAAACATTTCCATAATATGGAGTCTAATGACATTAGAAAAATTCAACTTAAGTAAATAAATAAGGGATGATGGAGTTTCAACTTCGAAATAGTCATCGCCTTTGTCGGGTAATTGATAGCGTAGCTGCCAATGGATTCGAACATGCAACTGCAGAGGAAGGTTTGCATTCATCCGAAACACAGAGTTTTTATCTGAGAAATTTCCAATCATACCCGAAAAAATTCCAATTACTTCCTTATACTCACTTGAGTTTAATTGTTCTCAAAAAATCCCAATAAATAAGGAAGATTGTTATATTTTATTATTCAATCCTTAGTTTAAATTCCACAATTTTTGATACAAGTTAAATAACAGGTTGTAAAAAATGACTACCAACAAATCGATGAAATTAACTGTTGCACGACTTTAATGATAATGGAGAAGAAACATTTTTCAGTTTCGATAAATAATTTTCCAAAACAATCGTTTATAGCTTACATAAAGTTCGAGCTTTATTTAATGTTTTCTACTTATTAATTTGGAACAATTTCGTCGAAAAAAGTAAAAATTTAACGAACACGTCAACTCAAATTTGAACACGATGCAAAACATAGATAAAATTCATTTTGTCCTATGTTTATCAATGCCACTTGCTTGAGGAATTTTCCAAAAAATTATGAGAATTTATCACCGGTCGAGGGGAATTCGTTTAGAATTTTTTTCCAATTTCGATTTCTTTAGTTTTTTTATACTTTATGCGTTATACGTGAATTGTTTTTATTTATTTTGGTCTACTATAAATCCATCGAGGCGTCAAAGAAAATTAATATTATTAATATTATTAATTAATTTTGGATTTTTGAGATCAATTAAACTCAAGTAAGTAAAGAAGTAATTGGAATATTTTCAATTCAAAGGTATGGTTTTGAAGTTTCTCAGAAAAAAACCTACAATTCACATTTTACGTGTTTCGGATCGGATTCGAACCTACCCTCGTCAGTGCCCGGCTCGAATCTTTGGGCAGACACGCTATCGATTACGCCGTTGAGGCGATGACAATTTCAAAGTTGAAACTTCTTCATCACTTAATTATTTTTTACTTAAGTTGAATTTTTCCACTGTCATTAGACTCCATATTATGGAAATGCTTTTACATTATATGGGATTTTTTGCATTAAATTTCTAGACAATACTTTGTGTGAATTCATAGAATGGGGAACATTTCTATTCTAATTAACATCCTAAGTCACGATTGTATAGTCATTATTGATTGTTTCCAATCAATGTGAAATCAATGGCTGACACTTGGTCAATTTGTAGTTCTATATGTATTAACATTAGACTACATTAAAGGAATTTAAATTTATTTTGGATTTTTGAGATCAATTAAACTCAAGTAAGTAAAGAAGTAATTGGAATATTTTCAATTCAAAGGTATGGTTTTGAAGTTTCTCAGAAAGTTAATTAATATTATTAATTAATATTTATTAATATCATGAAAATTTTGCAGGAAAACAAATTGGATTAGTCCAGAAATATTATTTTAAGACTTTTATTAATGTATAATTCTATTAATTCATATATCTGTTAAAAAAATATCTGTGATAATTTACCGTGATATAGGTGAATTATTTATTAATTTCTCTAATATTAGTATAATTAAAATGTGATTGGTTAAATTGAATGATGTCATTAGATTTTGAATAATTTCATTGGGTTAAATTTAAATAAAAGTAAAGCAAAAAAATTTTGTTTTCAAAGAAATAATTTTATCGTTGATTTTTAACTTAACCTTTTCTTTTCTCCATAATGGATATAAACTTATTGATCTTTCTGGTCTTATTACTGAAAATAATTAATAACAGGTAGGAAACACAAACATTATAAAAATTCAATTTCAAGGATACCTGCTAAAGTACATTCACCAACATTTTAATAAAACAATCAATACTTACAGAAATTCAGTATCCCGATTGCAATTAATAAGTTAGATTTACCACCATAACTGCTTAATTACGTATGAAATATGTGTTTCTTATATATTCTTTTTATCTGGATATATTTAGTTGACGCGTGGATAAATTTTAATTCTTTATTCAGTATCTTTTTGATTTATTGATTCTTTCTAAGATATCAATGTATTTCGGAGAGTAACAAAGGAAGTTATTTGTTTGAAAAGTGATGTAAGCGAATGGATTGAAAGTTTGAGAGTGAATAGAAAATTGAATCAGAAATTGTCAGAGTTGATGATGAAATTAGTTTTAACAGGTAGGAACTGAGGGTAAAGCTTTATTTTCTAAGGCGGAACAAAAGTTTGACAAATTAATAAAAGCATTCAGTTACGTTACGTGCGAAACGTAATTGTTTTTTTCATCATCATTACAAATGTAAACGTAAATGGAAACAATCATAATGTTATTTTGAGCTCAAAATTTCGGAAGATCCCCTTGGAAACATTGTCTAGAGAGAAAACTGCGTTCACCGCACCGAGTCGACCGTTATACCAGTTCATTCAGGTGCCCTTTGGATTGTGCAACACATCTCAACCCTCACCTCTAAAAATTAAGGTACTGTTTCTTCGCAGATCTGGATGACCTTATCAGTGTACTGAAAAAATTCGCTAGGTGTCTGAGACAGGTGAGCCCGGCAGATAATAATTTAAGTGGATAGTAGGTATATGTGCGTTGGTAGGTATATGTGAAGGCTATTCGATAAAATGGCTGCAATTGCTGAGTGTGCCGTAACACTAACAACCAGAGAAAAAAAAGACATTTATGCGTAGCGGGGCTACTACCATCGGCTTATTTCGGCGTTCGCCTTATTAACGGCACCAATATCGGCAATGGTAAACATTTTCTAAAAAAAAGGACATTTATGCGTAGCGGGGCTACTACCATCGGCTTATTTCGGCGTTCGCCTTATTAACGGCACCAATATCGGCAATGGTAAAAATTTCTAGTAAGTTAGTGACACTAATGTGCTTTCCGCAGCTCGTTAAAGAAAGAATTTACTTGCGTCGACCGAATTCTGGTAAATTATAATTAGTCCGAGCAGTTTATTCTAATGAAGATGAAAACTGTGTACCAGAACTATTGTACGAAAAGGGTGTGGATTTCCCTATACCATAAATGTTTAAAAAAAGTGAACTCATCCCAACTTAATGACACCATCAGTCTGGCTGCTATCCTAGGTATTTAGAACTTCCGCGCAAAAATAAATCGAGAGTCATCTTTTCAAAATTGCAGATCAAGCTTCTCAGTGGGTGATCCAGAATCTGGAACGTTGGAGCTTGAAACTGCAAGGACTTTTGATATTGAGCATTGTTGAAGTCAGCAAAATATGGTTCCAGATGCTCTCTCGAGAAATTTCACCGTCGATGCGGTGGCCGATGTTTTAACTTACGGGTTTAATCTCGATTTGAATAGAAAAATTGTCTTGAAAAAATGTAGATAATCGCTGATTCCAATGATTCCATATTTCCGATTTATACATGTCCGATGGACACTTTTGTTTAAAACAATTTACTTCCCTGATAGTGATGCACGAGAGAATCCGGGACAAGCTAACTGATAAGTTGTTTGTTCATATCTATGATCCTCCTACTTCTGCACACGGTGGAGTAGCAAAAATTGTTTATTCATTGCAAATTAAATCCTTTGTGATATCAACAAATCAGTCAAAGCTTCATAACAAAGCTCCTGCTTGTCCAGAACCGATTGCTAGATAATACGTTGCAATTTAAATCTAAATTGTTCGAGAATTTCCTTCCAAGGTATGGAGTTTACCATGCCTTTAGAAATTGTATTTCCCACAAAAAAATACGCTCAAGTGTGATTAACTGAACTATCATCGCTGGACTACGTGCGTACCTGCCCAAAGATAATATTCGGTGGTACGTGCATCTGAACGAAACTGATTCTATACTACTGATCTACTTTGCATCGTTAGATATACCATTCTCCTTGTTTTGTATTCTTTGATTTACCAATGATCACTTGGTCCGTCCAACCGCCATCCTCTTTACTCAGACGTTTAAATTATCTGGAGAAGAATGAAAAAACTCTCGATCGTCCAGATCAAGTATACAAGATTCGCTCGCGAATGAAAGAGCTGAACGCTTAAGCCTTCGCACAACGTTTTTCGCCGAAACATCGTTTTTCGTCTAAACTTAAGCGCAAATAAAACGTCAAAAATAAGCTAAAATCATTGAACTAGTTGGTAAGGTGTTCTACTAACTGGCGAACTTAATTTCTACATAACATGTATAGGATATATATTATGCTAAAGATGTCCATCAGTAGATATCGTCTTCCTTTTAGTATGTTTTCTATTCTTTTATTGTTAAGACGGTCTCTCGAGATTTTTTTATAAAAACTTCTAGTGAGGCCTTCTTGCGTCCTGTCCTGTAATGAATGCACTTTAGATTTCCATCCTTTTGGTAGAAAGTAATATAATATCACCATAATTCGAATATGTATTTATATACATTTCACAAATTTCTCAACCCGCCTTTATACTCATTTCAATGCTAAATTACAACTTTGTATGTTTGTACGCATAGAGGGCTCAGTTTTATTTAGCTGATTTTTTTAATTTGTTTATTATTGATCTACGGGTATGACGGGATCCACGTACACCATTTCTTGCTATTGGCATGGAAGTTAACATGAGATGCATACCACTGGCAATAGCAACGAGTTATCACTAGCCTTAAGCACGTTATTGCTTGGTCGAAGAAATAAGGCTCCATATAACTCTATATGTGGGATTCAATCCTTAAGGAAAACAGTGTGTCACATAATGAAGAAATATGCTACTAGAACTAGCATTATTGGCAACCCAGTTTAAGTTTTGTTCCTCCAAATTTTGAATTTACAATTGATTGAAAAATTTCATTTTCTGATATAGACATCAGATATAGACATCTTGCATATTTAAATAAAAAATAATAATCTGACAATACTTTTTATATGGAATAAACAGGACAGGAGTATATTGAAGTATCAAACCTGCAGAGAATAATGAGCCGGTCTTAAAAATCCCACTCACTTGTGGCAAACGAAGCCATTTTAGTTCTTATAATAGAAGCTGTTTTGTGTTGCTGTTGTGTCTTTGTGGAATTAAGCCACCCGAGACTAGTACTAAAAAATCATCACCTTTAGATGCAGTTTGAACAACGAATTTTTTATGCTCTCTGTGTATATATAGCAATGTGTAAGCAACTAACGAGAGTGAATTGCATAAGAATATTTGTGTGACACGATGCACCTGATCCCATCTGAGCTTTGTTAATTATATTATTTTTAAAATCATGAGTTCAAGGAATAATGTAGCATTGTTGTAGGATATCAAGTTTAAACGTCCATAACTGTGATTAACCAACATTTGTGTATTATTTAAAAAGAGCCCAGAAAAATCTGAAGCACTCTAAGCTTGATAACAATACAAAGGAGAATATAAAACTTGTTTATTAATTTATTTTGGATTAATTCATAAACAATGAAGTATTTTCGTATCTATTGAGAAGGTCGTTTCGTTGTTGAAGTATTGTTCGATCTGGAAACAATCAAAAGTTGTGATGACTTAAAGACAAGGACCAATTAAAATATCTTTAAATTAATTGCCTATATATAACTTTAAAACAATGTCATTGTTAAATAAGTTCATCGTCTCGTCTACGGTACAAAAACTGGATTTCATTTTAACACTAAATCGTTTGAATGTCTGATTCTTTATTTGCTTATAAAGTTTACCTTGGAGTAGGTTATAAAATTTTAAACCACGAACTTGACAACTAAATATCAATAACATAAATATTGCAGTCACACACATGTATAATATCTTAAAAAGAAATGTATTTTTCTGATGAGATAAAACAGCTGATTATCGGTAACGGCGCGAAGTATCTTAAAAATCGAAACTTTTTTTCTTCTTAATAAGAAGTGTTGTGTAGTAGGAATTACAAAATGTGTCACAACAACACAAAGATACCTTTTAAGACCTAGGTCCCACAACAACATGCGTCTTGAGGTATAGGTGGACGCTTTTTTTAAATCTTTGTGGATTGAAGGCACTCGAGACTATTGATTCAGGCAAAGCATTCCATGTGTACGATGTACGCACAAAGAAATCTCTTTACTAACTAGCTAACTAACTTTACTTACTAACTAACACACACATTCTTCAACTACACACACACACTAAACTAACACACACATTCTAAGATATATTATATTGTTTAGTTTTTGACTAAGGCTGTATTCTAAACCAAAACTTATTTGAAACTTATTTGTGGAGACTTACTTATTTGAATAAGTAACCTAATTCCTAAAGAGCAGACTTTTTTTTCCATAGAAAAATTTCCATAGAGATTTTTTTTCCATAGAAAAATCTAATTCGATTTGACAGTGTCAAATTATTTTTATGTTTGTTTGCTAAATGATTTTTAGGAATAAAACTTCTTTTTCGATTCGTAATAAAATTGATGTAATAATTTAAAATGAAAAAAAATAGATTTGAAAACTCTTTTAATTGATCAAATCAAATAAATCGTTTTAATTAAATTTATTTTCCAATTTGCTTTTTGTTGCTGTCAAAATAAGTATGCTAAATCGTTTAGAATAGCTTTAAAATACTTATTTAAAATGGCGGTGAATAAGTAAGTCTACATAAATAAGTTTCAAATAAGTCGTCGTTTAGAAAACAGTCTAAATGTTTGAATTTTTTATCAAAAGGATTAATAGTTTTTTCTAAACTCAAAGACACAATTTATTCAAAATTGGCGGTTTTTCCTCAAAAATATAAATTGCAACGATTTCAGTCGAAATCTTTACTCTTGATCTTTATATTTAAAAACTCAATTAAAAAATATAAAGGGGCTGAAATCTCAAGGCTCTCATACATTAATACTTCGGTTTGGGCAAACGATTTTTATAAAGTTTCGGCAAAAGGCTTTTATGAGAACATTGTTTTCAGTTTTGGGCAGCGATGTATATCAAACAAAAAATTCTTTGTAAAAGCAAAAGTATCTTATCTCTGCTAAGAAGTTTATTACAAAGCTAAAACGATGTTTCGAAACATTAACACGAAATTCCAAAAATTATTACAAAATCAAAAATACAAACATTTTCAAAATTCTAAAAATATTGTAAAAATTATAACGAAATCAAAAACACAAACCTTTTCCAAATTTGTAGGAATATTGCAAAAATTATAATGAAATCAAAAATTAAAACTTATTTTCCAACTGCTCCCATTCTGCGTAAATAGGTATGAGCCCAGAGAGCCAGGCCCTATCTAGACCAATTTTGGCCCTTTGGCAGCATATATCTGTTAGAGAAAATTATATTGTATTTCTTTACTAAGTAAATCGCTTTTTACAATTATTTCAAAAGAGAATTAGTGGCTGTGATATATGATCAAGCCGATAGAAAACCATTAAATTAAAGTATTAGAAATAAATTAAATAAGAAAAATATGGAGGGGCTGAAATCTCACAGCTCTGAGATATCAAAACTTCGGTCTGGGTTAAGGATTTGTATATAGTTTTCGGCCAAATACTTTTATGAGGACATGGTTTTTAGTTTTGGGCAGCGATGTATATCAAGCATAACTCTTTGTTAAAGTACAAGTATTTTTTATCTCTGTTTAAAAATTTATTACAAAACTAACACGAAACATCAATAAGTTGCCGGAAAATTATAATCAAAATTCCAAAAATATTGTTAAATTAAATAAAATCAAACTTTTTCAAAATTCCAAAAATATTCCAAAACTTAGAATAAAATCAAATATTTAAATATTTTCTAAATTCCAATAATATGTCAAAAATCCTTAAAAATTCAAACTTTTTCCAAAATTCTAAAAATATTGCAAAAATTATTACAAAATCAAAAATTTAAAAATTTTTTCAAAATTTCAAAAATTATAATAAAATCAAAAATTTAAAATTTTTCAAAGTTCTAAAAATATTCCAAAAATTCTTACAAAATCAAAAATTAAAACTTTTGCCGAAATTCTAAAAATATTGCAAAAATTATTACAAAATCAAAAATACAAACTTTTTCAAAATTCCAAAAATATTTAAAAAACTATAACAAATTCAAAAATTTCCATGTCCAATTTCATTTTAAATTACATTTACGTCATAAAAACAGCTACATTTTTTTTCCCAAAAAATTGGCTGAAAAATTAAATGAAATCATTTTTTGACACACTTGACATTATTTTTTGACAAACTTATAATGCCATAATTCTCTATAATAATAATAAAATATCATGTCATACGAAATATTAATTTTATTTTTTTCTAAGAAAATAGGGTAAAAAATAAATAAAAACCTTTCTTTTGACACACTTGACAACATTTTTTGACAAACTTATAATGCCATAATTCTCAATAATCATAATAAAATTTCATTTCAAACAAACAATGTTATTTTTTTTCCAAAAATTAGGTTAAAAACTAAATAAAAATCTTTTGACACACTTGACAACATTTTTTGACAAACTTATAATGCCATAATTCTCAATAATAATAATAAAAAACTTCATTTCAAACAAACAAAAAAATTTTATTTTTTTTCCAAAAAATTGGGTAAAAAAATAAATAAAAATCTTTCTTACATTTACGTCATAAAAACAGCTACATTTTTTTTCCCAAAAAATTGGCTGAAAAATTAAATGAAATCATTTTTTGACACACTTGACATTATTTTTTGACAAACTTATAATGCCATAATTCTCTATAATAATAATAAAATATCATGTCATACGAAATATTAATTTTATTTTTTTCTAAGAAAATAGGGTAAAAAATAAATAAAAACCTTTCTTTTGACACACTTGACAACATTTTTTGACAAACTTATAATGCCATAATTCTCAATAATCATAATAAAATTTCATTTCAAACAAACAATGTTATTTTTTTTCCAAAAATTAGGTAAAAAACTAAATAAAAATCTTTTGACACACTTGACAACATTTTTTTGACAAACTTATAATGCAATAATCTAGATTTTAGTCTCACATACAAATCCCGACCATCAAGATTTCTCCAAATTCAATGTTCCTACTCGTAATCACTTAAAATGAACGTTTTTTAAGCAAAAAATATGCAAATTTCCTTGTTTTGACACACTTGACGATTTTTTTGACACACTTCCGGTACAGTTATCAAACACATCGTCCTTTCGGCTCTTCCCATTGAGTAAACCTATTTTTAGAAAAAAAAAATTTTGAAATCCGTCCAGCGGTTTTCTAGATTTCGTCGGTTGTGACGGCCGGACGGACGGCCGACAGACAGACAAACATTTTTTTTTTTTTGCTTTTTTAGAATCAGTAGGTACTAAAACGTCGAGAAATGCCAAAAAAAGTGGGGGTAAGAATTTCACTTTGAGCTCATGAATGTAATACTTAGGTCTTTCAGACCGAAGTAATTCCAACTTTAAAAAGTTTGTCATTTTTCATTGACAGAGATTGAACTACCAAAAATTTTGCAAAAAGTGTATGTTTAGACACATATTAACGTACACCTATTGGTACACATATTAGCGAAGTTTAAAAAACTTTTTTTATCAGCAATGATTTGATGTTTGCCAGTTTGTATGGTTTGTTTTTATAGTCATTAGAAAATTGACGACGACGTGATTGAAAGTCTGATTACTTTATTTCTTGAGTTATCAAAATTTTGTATGGCTGCAAATGAAGATCGTTGTGTAAAATATATTGCTATTTGCAATTGTGTAAAATATATTGCTATGGTTGGTGGAATTTATGAACGATGAAGGATTTGTGTTTTTGGACTTTAATTAACATTAGCACTTACAGTAGCAATATTTTTCTGCACGATTACTACGATTTTGTCTCTTTCGTTTTCCCCAAATAAAACCAGTTTCCACAAATTTTGCAACAATTTTTCGGATGGCTTCAGCCTTCAATTAGTGGTTAATTTTTTTGGTCATATTCTGTGCAGCTTTTTAACAACTTCTGCGTTAGTTATATCAAAATCAAAGTAGCTTTCAACAACAAATACGCAACCATATATCTAAATAACTATAGATGAAAAATCGAATCAAAACACCGATAAAATAAAAAAATTTAACCTATAACATAACGATAACCATTTCCGTAGTTCTTGAAACTTTAGTTAATTAATTTTTTTATTTTTGCACTAGTTTTGGAAAGGGCGGCTCGAATATTAAGAAATTTAGAGTCGAGGAAAGTTTAAAGTTGAATTGTGCCAAAACGTGTTAATCAATTTTAACAACTTTTTTTTATTTTGAAAGGTACTAAGAAAAGCTTTATAAAAATATTACACTGACAAAAAAATTATATTTTTATATGATTTTTTTTAATTTTAATTTGTCAAACATGGTCATTTAAAAAGTATCTTCTTTTGGGAGTTTTTGTATTAAACTTCTAGACATTACAATGTGTGAATTCATATGAAGAGGAATGAGAATATTTCTATTTAGTCAACATCCTAAGTCACTACCACGAGTGTAGTAATTATGCAATTAATTGTTGTCAATCAACGCGAACCTAATATCGGATTCCCATATATGGTTTCATATATTAGGAAAATATTAATTTGAGAAGACTTTTGTGAGTGATTAAAGCTTGGGCAACTGCAAAATTCAAGAATTAATAGAGGTTTTCGTGGTTTTAATGATGGTGTGCCTCGACCAACTTTCTACTTATGAATGTAATTTTTAGAAAAAAGCGAAATTTAGATAAGTTCACTTAAATTACAGAGAAACTGAAACCACAAATGAACAACAAAAATGAATAAACAAGGATCTAAGAATACTTTATATGAATTTAAAATGTGTTTCGTTGCATTGAAATAATACAAATTATTATACAGGTTGATGACTGACCGCAACAATAACAACAAAATGGAAATTTTTTCTCAGTTAACATTATTCAAAATACTAAGAATACTTTAACGTTTTAAGATGCCATCCCATGTATAATCCAGAAAAATAAAATAATGGTGAACATCATATAAAATTTTTTTTAAAGCGGCTGATTTAAATTGCGTTTGTTTAATATAAAGCTCAAGAACGAACATTCCACCTCTAAACGTTGAAACATATATCATTATGTCCATATGATAACTCGTTAGTAATATTTTTCAAGGTGGGATCGTCAATTTTAAAATAAAGCTCAAGAACGAACATTCCACCTCTAAACGCTGAAACATATATCATTATGTCCATATGATAACTCGTTAGTAATATTTTTCAAGGTGGGATCGTCAATTTTAAAATGATTGTGTCTTTAATTATAAAAGTGATCTAAACCTAAAACGATTTAACAAAAAATTTAACAAATAATTCTATCCACAATATAACTCAACTCAAAATAACATCAATTAAACATTTGCATCAAGAGTGATTTTGCTAATAAACTAGTTGTAGAAGTTCAAGATGCGTAAGATCAACAATCGATTAGCAATAATTTATTAATGGAATCCATAAAACATACCTCTTTCACAGAATATAATACATCTGTGTGACCACAGCCCTCGGTTAGTGGTATTATTTAACTGTCAAGTTCGTGGTTAAAACTTTTATAGTCTGTGCCAGCGGTTCTTAAACTTTTTTGTATTGCGACCCCAAATTTTAAATGCCATATTTTGGCGACCCACCTATATTTTTTTGACAAATAAACGTTATTAAAAAAAACATTTAATTAAACAACAAAAACTATTTTATTTTCAGCTAATATAAAAATAAAAATTTATAACATTACTTCGGTTTGAAAGACCTAAGAATTACATTCATGAACCAAAAGTGAAATTCTTACCCCCACTTTTTTTGGCATTTCTCGACGTTTTAGAACCTACTGATTCTAAAAAGGTAAAAAAAAATGTATGTCTGTCTGCCGGCCGTCCGGTCGTCCGTCATTACCCACGCTGCAGGGGAAAACCGCTGGAGGGATTTCAAAAATTTTTTTTCTAAAAATAGGTATACTCAAGGGACAGGTCCGGAAGGACGTTGTGTTCAATAATTGTACCGGAAGTGTGTCAAAAAATCATTAAGTGTGTCAAAAACAGCAAATTTTCATATTTTTGGCTTAAAAACGTTCATTTTAAGTGATTACGAGTAGGAACATTGAATTTGGAGAAACCTTGATGGTAGGAATTGGTATACGAGATCAAAAACTAGATTATTGCATTATAAGTTTGTCAAAACAATGTTGTAAAGTGTGTCAAAAGAAAGATTTTTATTTATTTTTTTACCCAATTTTTTGGAAAAAAATAAAATTAATTATTTGTTTAAATGAAATTTTATTATTATTATTGAGAATTATGGCACTATAGGTTTGTCAAAAAAATGTTGTCAAGTGTGTCAAACAAAAGATTTTTATTGACTTTTTTCCCCAATTTTTCGGAAAAAAATAAAATTAATAATTTGTGTGACATAAAATTTTATTATTATTATTGAGAATTATGACATTATAAGTTTGTCAAAAAAACAATGTCAAAATGTGTATCAAAAAATGATTTCATTTATTTTTTTAGCCAATTTTTTGGAAAAAACAATGTAGCTGTTTTTATGACGTAAATGTAATTGAAAATGAAATTGGACATGGAAATTTTTTAATTTGTTATAGTTTTTGAAATGTTTTTGGAATTTTGAAAGAAGTTTGTATATTTGATTTTGTAATAATTTTTGCAATATTTTTAGAATTTTGGAAAGTTCTAATTTTTGATTTTGTAAGAATTTTTGGAATATTTTTAGAATTTTGAAAACTTTTAAATTTTTGATTTTATTAAAATTTTTGGAATTTTGAAAAAGTTTCAATCTTTGATTTTGTAAAAATTTTTGCAATATTTTTAGAATTTTGGAAAAGTTTGAATTTTTAAGAATTTTTGGAATATTATTGGAATTTAGAAAAAGTTTAAATATTTGATTTTATTCTAATTTTTAGAATATTTTTGGAATTTTGAAAAAACTTTGATTTCATTTAATTTTTACAATATTTTTGGAATTTTGAAAGAAATATGAATTTGTGATTTTGTAATATTTTCTCGAAACGCTAAATGGAGAGGTTTTTGAGTAGTTTGCTGAGTGTATCATCTTTTCACTAAATTATGTTAATTTATGATCTGTTATAATTTTCTGGCATCGTATTGATGTTTCGTGTTAGTTTTGTAATAAATTTCTAAACAGAGATAAAGAATACTTGTACTTTAACAAAGAGTTAGGTTTGATATACATCGCTGCCCAAAACTAAAAACCATGTCCTCATAAAAGTTTTTTGCCGAAAACTATATCAAAATCCTTAACCCAGACGGAAGTCTTGATATCTCAGAGCTGTGAGATTTCAGCACCTCCATATTTTTCTAGTTAAAACAATATGAAAATTAATTAAAAAAAAGATTAAAAACCTTTTCTAGTTATATTATTAAGTATTAAAATAAATAAAACATTAAAATATTTTTTAATGTGATGGGTGTGCTTGCTTTTTAGAGCAAAGTAACGTTAACTGTAGCTCGATTTCCGAAAGCGCTGGTCTCAATACATTTTTAATATTGCGCAATTGAGAGCGATATTTTGATTTAATATATATACAATTAGGATGAAAATGCATTTTCGCACAAATATGTGGTGGAAAATGTCCAAAAAATTTGAACTGTTTCTCCCTTTTAATTGACAACCAAAAAAATTTCCTGGTATTTGATTCTTAAATAGTGCTTTCAAAGTACTATGGCAGGATAGTTCAGCAAGTTCTTCTTGAGCTTTTATGTCCATATGTTGTATATCTTTAAGTTTTATGTAAAAAGGCTGAATTGTCCAACGGTGTTGTGAAATATTGAATTATTGAATTATGAATATTGAATTATTGAACGATCCGACTACAAAATTGTATTGTGGATTGTGGAATGTCACCGAAAGATAAGACAAAACATTACAAAATTTAAAAAGTCATCCAATTCTACAACCTTGAAAAATTAATTCAAAAACCTTGCAAAGTTTGTTAATTTAAGACATATATAGGGAAAATTTAATTTTTTAATATTTATATTTTATATATTTTTTTAAATTGGGAATTTCTCGCGACCCCATGAAAAAATCTAACGACCCCAGTTGGGGTCGCGACCCCGAGTTTAAGAAACGCTGGTCTGTGCTCCAAGGTAAAATTTATAAACAAAGAATAAAAAAAAATAAACGATTTTATTTTTAAGACAAAATCCAGTTAAATTGTATGGTATCGTAAGACGATGAACTTTTTCATACGTGATATTTTATTTTTAAATTGTATATTATACGAAGATCTGAATCAGGATATATTAAAGGGTAATTTATTTGGCCTTTGTCCTTCCGCATAAAATATATTTTAATCAATTAGATTTATAGCAAAACCAAAACGGGTTTTTTTATGCAGACTAAAATCAATTGCAAAAAAAATTCAAATTGTTAATTTTTTATAACAAAGAAAATGCACGAAACGTAATGGATTGAAAACCATTAGTAACTGTGGGTCAGATTTGGATCGAATACTTTAGGGATGTCTAATTCGATAAAGTATATAATTCACCAACTTTATCAAGATAGGTCTTCTAACAAGAGCAGCGTTCGAATTGACTGAAATCTCTGAATTATCTGGAAAATTGTATGCAAAATTCAGTAATTTCAGTCAAATCGAACGCACCGGTAACATTGTTATGTAATATATCGGTTGTTAATCTTTTGTTTAAAGAGCTACTAATATATTATTGGCTTCAGACTTAAAATTTTTAAATTTTAATATGTGCGAATAAATGGAGAAAATCATTTTAAAAAAGGGCTGGTGTTCAGGGTTTAACTCTATGAACACTACCACGCATTTCAAGTAATGTTCATCATGTACTACACATTATTAAATGTCACGACAGTTGTAACATTTATCTTAGTTATATTTAGTTCTATTTAGTTCTACTTACTACTTTTCTACTTTTAGTTATATTTAGTTTCTACTTTTAGTTATATTTAGTTCTACTTACTCACCTGCTGTCTTAACCTAGGTCTTTTTGGAAGACATCTTGGGGTCCTAAAACGTGAGTCATACTTTGAAGTAAAAATTTCAATTCTCATTTTTTTGCCTTTATTGCTACATGGAGGAGCGTATGCCAGTGTCTTTACGATATACAATAATCATACAATAAATGTTTTTGTAATATTAATAAAATGTTTATTGAGCTAACGGTTCAAATTTATTAATTGCTGTTTGTTATTAAATGTCTTTCCAAACGGCAAACAGAATTTACAATAAGAACGATTACATAGCAAGTAGGTAAATACTAAATAATAAGAAGAGCTATTAGTTATTTATGTACCAAAGATGTAAAGTTATAAATTTCAGTCCCAGTAAGAATTTGTTGCCCGTGACGATAGTGTCTGTTTAATGTTTACTTCAGCAAAAATGACATCTCAAACTAAAGAAAAACGAAGAAAAACAAAACACAAAATATAACAGCCAATAAAAAACGATATTAGTTGTGGCAACCAAATAAATCTGTTGAATATACTAATTTCAAAACTAATGCCGTAGCTCTGACAACTAACTCAGCAATACAGAATTTCTGACAATATTTAGACAAATTATTAATGCATTGAGTTATCAACACTAAATTTAATTGCAGTCTTTTGTTTTTAAATTATAGCAGTGTGGTCTAATCTATTTGACGTTCTCTGAAATTTTCTATCGTTTTGGTTTTAGCAAGTTTATACCTACCCGTTTCTATTGAAAAACAAGTTGGCTTCTATCGGCAAACTATCAAAACAAACGGTTCTCTATCGGTAAACAAGCGTGATGAGGAATCAAAATTTTCCATTATGACTATAAATGCATACGTGAGGATCAGAACTAACAATCAGTGCTCTCCTAACTATCCCATGCAGGAATTTTGATTTCGAAGACTTGAATTTACTCTAATAAAGAACCATTCAACAACTTAATTCATTGCAATTTATTTTATCTCCTGAAGAAATCACAAACGTGGTAGTTGTGTATGTTTCTTTTCACGAGTCATTTAAATACCTTGTATAATTCTTGATCAATGGATAGTAGTTGTATTGTTGTTAAAATTTGGACTTAAACTTGCACATAACTGGTAATCTAGATCTAATTTTAAACATATACTTGAATTCAAACTTACTTGATAAACATGATTCTCAAATAATTGCGCTCGTGACTCTAACATTATCAAAAGCTTTGTAATATTAAATTCTTGCGATCTAATGTATGGTATACGAAGTTCTAATACTGTATCTACAACAATCCCTTCTCTGCTTTAAACTTAATAGTAGCTAATTAATTCAGTAAATTATTTGTGATATAACATCACTCCGATGGAAAATCTCTCATCAAGAATATAAGAACTGAATCTAAAAAATTATGGTGCAAATGATGACATTTTTTGCAATCTATACAATTTTCGACCGACCTAGTTTCGAACCAATGAGAAAATTTTAAACTTTAAAAAAGTTTGTCATTCTCATCAGGGCTAGCCGACTAGATAAACTACCAAAAACTGTCAACGCTTATATAAACCAAAACTTAGTCTACATCTCTAGCGAAGTATAAAAAAACAAAAAAATTACAAAAAACATATATTTAATAGATTCAGGTTTAGTCAATTAGTCTCTCTAGTGATCACTGTTGTGTTATACTCTAGACATACTAGTATTGAATAACAAGCTCGTTTCGGCGAGAAGAAGGTGACTACTGTTCCCTTGGGTCTATTGACACATAATCAACTATTAATTCAGTAAATTATTTTTGATATAACATCACTCCGATGGAAAATCTCCCATCAAGAATATAAGAACTGAATCTAAAAAATTATGGTGCAAATTATGAAATTTTTTGCAATCCATACAATTTTCGACCGATCTAGTTTTGAACCAATGAGAAAAATTTAAACTTTAAAAAAGTTTATCATTCTCATCAGGGCTAGCCGACTAGGTAAACTACCAAAAAATGTCAACGCTTATATAAACCAAAAATTAGTCTACATCTCTAGCGAAGTATAAAAAAACAAAAAATTTACATAAACATATATTTAATAGATTCAGGTTTAGTCAATTAGTTTCTCTAGTGATCACTGTTTTGTTATAGACATACTAGTATTGAATAACAAGCTCGTATCGGCGAGAAGAAGATGACTAGTGTTCCCTTGTGTCTAGTGACACATAATTAACTATTAATTCAGTAAATTATTTGTGATATAACATCACTCCGATGGAAAATCTCCCGTCAAGAATATAAGAACTGAATCTAAAAAATTATGGTGCAAATTATGAAATTTTTTGCAATCCATACAATTTTCGACCGATCTAGTTTCGAACCAATGAGAAAATTTTAAACTTTAAAAAAGTTTGTCATTCTCATCAGGGCTAGCCGACTAGATAAACTACCAAAAAATGTCAACGCTTATATAAACCAAAAATTAGGCTTCATCTCTAGCGAAGTATAAAAAAACAAAAAATCTACAAAAAACGTATATTAGCTAATTAACTTTATTTATTATAAAGAGTATCACTGTTGTGTTATACTCAAAGTAATCAGAGTAATCAAAAATACTCAAAGTATAAATTGCCTATATACTACTTACTTTTTCGTGAAAATATTTTAATACCACATCTTCGTTTATAACGGCTACGCCCATATTTTCTTTCCAACTGTTGAAATTTTCATACTCTTTATGATACATGTGACGAGATTTTCGGGGAAGTAAATCCAATACAATTTCTTTTTCCTTCTCAGCAATACTTTCTGGATTTCGGAGCATTTTCAAATATGTTTGTATTTTAAATTTTATGATAAATTTCGGATGACAGAATTGATAAATGAATAAAACAAACTTGTTGCTATGGTATAAGATTCAAGGCTTTCTATTCCATTCGATTAATAATTATTATTATTATTCGAATATTTCGCTGGTATCTAATGGATTAAGTACTCTGGAAAATTTTGGAGAGCTATTACAAAAAAATATTGTATGCATGACGTACCTAAATTAGGTTTTTAGGACACATTTGCTATTCCGGACTCGGTTAACGCCTCGTCCGGAAACAGCAAATATTCGTCCTAAGAAACCTTATTTTAGGTACTTGATACAAAAATAGCTATATCGAAGCTACAAATCCTATAACTAAAAAGTTATTGTTTTAATGGTAATTAATTTACATTTTGAAGATATTTATTAAAACACACTTTTTTATTACTAATTCAAAAGTTTAAATAAATATATATTTTTATTTATTCAGGATTTTGTGAGCAATTAAACTCAAGTAACTATGGAATTAATTTCTATTTTTCCAATTCAAAGGTATAGTTGGAAATATCTCAGAAAAAAACTCTGTTTTTCCCTTTTATGTGTTTCGGTTGGGATTCGAACTCGTAACCTCATCAGTGACAACTGACGAGTTCAATTCCTTTGGCAGACACGTTTAACCAATACGCCACCAAGGCGATGATATTTCTAAGTTGAAACTTCATCATCAGTTATCTTACTTAAGTTGAATTTCTCAAACGTCAGTTAGACATAATTTTGTATGAACATTTTTTATTCATTTTGAATGAAGATCTTTTGGAATTGAATTTTCTTGACAGTACTTTTGTGTGAATTCATAGAATGTGTAATACTTCTATTAAAGTCAACATTCTAAGTCACGAGTGTATAGTCATTATTGATTGTTTCCAATCAATGCGAAAATCAATGATCGACACTTGGTCAATTATTGTTATATATGCGCGCTTGCGTATTTGCCAACATTTTGGGGAATTTTGTTTATTCAGGATTTTGTGAGCAATTAAACTCAAGTAACTATGAATTAATTTGAATTTTTCCAATTCAAAGGTATGGTTGGAAATATCTCAGAAAAAAACTCTGTTTTTCCCTTTTATGTGTTTCGGATGGGATCCGAACTCGTAACCTCATCAGTGCCAACTGAGGAGTTCAATTCCTTTGGCAGACACGTTTAACCACTACGCCACCAACGCGATGATATTTCTAAGTTGAAACTTCATCATCAGTTATCTTACTTAAGTTGAATTATATGAGTAATAAATGGTATTTGTAATTGTTTTAAAAAAATCAAAAAGTTTTTTAATCATTATCATTATTTATAATATTATTATTTTGTTTGAAAATAATTTCTTATTGTTTAAATTACTAATTAATAATAAAGTCATTACAAATAAAATGATAAAACGTAAAATATATCATTTTCAAATTTAAACATAACCAAACATATCAACTGACAGAACAAAAGTCAAAACAATTTACTACTACATTAACAAAAGTAGATTGATTTATTTTATGCTGTTCTTTGGCAAGTAAATAAATCAATCTTTTTTCGATCAAGCCAAAGAACGCGACATTATTTGTGTCAATTAAAGAAACCATAACGGTCATAAAACAAGCTCAAGAATAACTACTGCATTTTTCATGACAATATTACTTTCAAAAATTATTTTTCGAGATCAATGTTTCAACTTCAATCGATGTAATGTTTTTGCAGTATAGTTTTTTATAATATAAACTTAATAAACAAATCTTTCAACCAATAGAACATTTAATAGCGAAAAACATAAATATTGATTCGAGGCTAGATCGCGTCATATGAGAAACTCATAAATTGTAAACAAATTCCTCATTGTAAACAAATTCCAGACTTTGTACTTTGTAGTGGAGTATTGTGGTAAACGCTGGTTTGTTATAAACGTGTTAGTCACAATGTGTACATTAAACGCAGACGCGGTTGTCTATTTTTAGTTTATTTATACATGGCTTACTCAAAATAACTTGTTTTTCTTCAATTACTATATCAAATCAACTGAGTTTTACCGATCTGTTACAATGTCATTAGCTCAACTAGAATTTCTAATTTACTGTAAAACGTGTTCCCTAGATTTAATAGTTGTAGTTAAAATTGAAAAAAAGTTTATTTATAAAATTACTGGTTTGATTAAATACTTATAAAATTAGAAATTATTATATAATATGAAAAAAAAAAACGCGAATTAATGTTTTTTCGAATAACATTTTGATTAAATTGCTTCCAATTATGGTGATGAGTTGATTATACTGATGTTAACCACAACAAATTTGTTGGTAAGTAATAAAAGTATAAGAAATAGTTTCTGAGTTCAACTATTGAATTGTTAAATCGTCCAGATAATAAAATTTCAAATAATGAAGCCTTCTCTGATCACTCAGCCCTTACGATTTTATTCTCACTAGCTTCATACAGTTATACTTAAATCACAAATATTATTTTGGATTTTAATTAACTACTAATTATTATTCCTAACAACTCCTACTTTAAACAGCCGTGCAAAAGAAATGACTTGACTCTTGTGTACGGGATTTTTTTCAATTGCTTAAATTTTGAAAAGTTATCAAGGCTATAGATTTATATAACTCATAAGTTTTAAATTTCTTTGGGATTTTTTGTATTAAATTTCTAGCTAGACATTACTTTGTATGAATTCATAGAATGAGAGAATATTTCGTCAACATCTTAAGTCAACATTCAAATCAACATCCTATGTCACGAGTGTAGAGGCATTATTGATTGTTTCCATCAATGCGAAACTAATATCTGATGCTAGGTCAACTTATTGCTATATTTTTGTTAGGAATATACACAGCATTAGGGGAATTTTAATTTTGGAGGGCTTTTGTGAGCAATTAAGCTTAAGTACATATTTGAAATCACTCGAATTTAGTATTCACCAGTATTCGAACTCACACCCACTCACACACTCTCGTGACTTAGGATGTTGATTTGAATGTTGACTTAAGATGTTGACGAAATATTCTCTCATCCTATAAATTCATACATAGTAATGTCTAGAAATTTAAGACATTTAAAATCCCAAAGAAATGCAATTTTCAATATGTAATCATAGATGTAAGTTTCACCTTTTAAGTAAAAATATTATCAAAAATGATGCAGTTTCAATTTAGAAATTATCTGAACATGAAAATTAAAATATGGTTCGTCATCGTGGCTAAGTTGTGTAAGACACACAGGATTTGAACAGGTGTCTGTGATGAGTGTGAGTTCGAAATTCGAATCCTGGCTCGAAACACAAAAAAAAAAATTTTTTTCTTAAGGAGTTTTTCAGAGAAAATGAAAAATTATTTCGAATTGCAAAATTCAAGTGATTTCCAATATGTACTTAAGCTTAATTGCCATAAAAACCACTACAAAATTAGTTTAAAATTTTTTAATTGATCTTGCTGTATATATTGGTGGAGACCACCAGCATTCAATGTTATATCTCAAAAATACACTTTGGTGTGGTCTTGTGGTGTGGTATTCCTTTCCTGACCCCCCTCTCCTCTTTACGTGCGGTATTCCTGTCTTACTTCTTAACTTTGAACATTGCAAAAAAAAAATTTAAAAAGAAATCACGGTTACAGGAAATGTTGTAAAGAGTGAATGAAAACTATAGCGGTCATTATTTAAAATTTTATTTGGAGGGGATTGAGAGTGAAAATCTAGAAAAAAAATTATTTTCGACCTTGATAGTGTCATATGAAAAGTGAATTTTTTTCTAGTCCAAAACAATTTTTTTAGTAATTTGCGAAGGCTCCATTTTTGATTTATTTCTAAAATTGTGTTTTTGAGGAGGACTATTCTCTTCGAATATTACATATACGGAGCCCTCGGCGACCGAGTTATATTCGCAATTCTCCGGATTTTTATTATCTGTTTAAATTCAAAATTATTATTTATTTATTCGTTAGAGTAAATGTCAAACTTTATTTTTAAGTAGGAATAAATTTGACAACAATGGTTTATGATCCGAGTTCTGCCACCGAAGTCATTATGACTTATATATTAATTCCCATTTAGATTAACATTTGAGTCTTTTAAACGTCTTTCTGACGTCGGGCTTGTAGGTCGCAGAATGACGTTGTTTTGTGGTTGTACAGAATAGTTCGTGTTACCTGGGTATTCTTAGGTTTTCAACTCGGATTTTTTAATTTATTTACAGTAAATATTTACATTTTCTTTAATGTGTCAATTTGAGTATAATTTAAAATTTGTTTATTTTTTGTTTGTTTTTTAGATGAAGCTGATCTCAATATTCCCATTAACGATGATAATTTTTTAATACAATGTTTACGACCATGCAAGTTCTATCCGAAGAGTGCATACGAAAGAGTAAGTTTAAACAATAATGATTTTATCTATACTTACAGCAATTAACATAAATAAATGCATTAATTTTAGGTAAAGAACTTATATAAATTCCGAGCTAAGAACTCAAAAAACTGCGATAATTTAGTTGTCGACCAAATTGCACCAATGTTTTCAGGCAACCTTTTGAATTTACAACCAAAACGTGACAACAAAGGAAGAAGAATTATATTTTTAAACGTTGGTCGTAAGTAATTTTTTTATATATTAATTGCGTACCATTAAAACTTTGTGGTGGTATTCATGTTAGTTCTATGTGGTTTAGGATAAAAAAATCACTCCTGCCAATTACAACTTTCACTCTCCTTGCATTGCAATAACCCCCATTCAAAGATTTTTTTTCATACATATTTTGTCGATTGCTATAGTTATATCATGTCGTTTTATGATATTTCCGTCATTTTATGATATTTTAGGAATACATTATTTAGAAAAATTGCAATACGAACCGCATAATATAACCACGAGAATGTAGGACGCGCTAAAGGATAAACCACCCCTAAATTGTTTGGATTGATCTTTAATGATGAGGTGTGGATTTGGTTAATATAAAAACGTGTCTCAAGTTGTCTACGTTTGGAGATATTTTTTACCAATTATTATTGGTAAAACGATCGAACATGTGGTGTTCCAATTGTCCAGTATTCAATGTCAAGTAAATCATTCAATGAAATTAATTCATTCATTTAGATGAACAATCTCATGCAAAATATGTATATTTGAAATAGCTTAATTCGTTTTACTATTTATAATACGTCAGTTCCGCATCTGCCTCATTTACTACGTAGTAATGAATTGAGAAGCACTAACACTTATAGGATCGAACCATGTTACTGATGAGTAGTTCGAATCCTACCCGAACCACGAAAAAGTTTAAAGCTAATAAACTGAGAGGTGTATTCAGAGAAACCAAAAAATGATTTCGAATTTTGATTGAATAAATTCTATTGGTTCACAAGGTTCCTTGAGTTTAATGGCTCACAAACGCCAAAAGTTCACACATTTATTTCAACAATCGGAAATTAACAACAAATAAAAATTCGAAACAATCAATAATGACTCTTTACTAGTGACGACGAATGTAACAAAATAACAATTTTTATTTTTGTTTTTCAAGACTTTAAGTCTTATCGACCTATGTTTAATATTCTAATTTACTGTTTTTTTCCCAGACTTGGGTATCAGATTTTTAAGGTCACTTTTCTTTTTCGGGGTTAGTTAAGTAAAAAACATTTTTTGTTTCAATTAACTATATTTCGCCAATTATTTGTTGGCTTCTTCAGGTTAAAATAAATTTTAGGTATTCTATTTTTGTTTTGGTGGTTATTGACTACTAAACTAAATTTCACTACACACATTAACTAAAGTTAATAAGTTAAAGAATAAGAACATTTAAAATTTACAAAACTACACAGCCAAATTAAAACTACATAAAAAATTAATAAATTAATGGTTAAAAATTTTTGAACACTTGTTAAAAAATTATGCTAAAATTATTGTCTATACTCAAAAAAATTTTTAACCATTAATTTATTAATTTTTTATGCAGTTTTAATTTGGCTGTGTAGTTTTGTAAATTTTAAATGTTCTTATTCTTTAACTTATTAACTTTAGTTAATGTGTGTAGTGAAATTTAGTTTTGTAGTCAATAACCACCAAAACAAAAATAGAATACCTAAAATTTATTTTAACCTGAAGAAGCCAACAAATAATTGGCGAAATATAGTTAATTGAAACAAAAAATGTTTTTTACTTAACTAACCCCGAAAAAGAAAAGTGACCTTAAAAATCTGATACCCAAGTCTGGGATAAAAACAGTAAATCAAAATAACAATATTTGCCATCCTGTGAATTTACATATTGGAATCAGGAAAAATTCCCAAGAAAAATAATATAAACGTAATAAAAGTATATAAAAAAACATATATCAAAATATACTGTTAAGGGGTTGTTTACAAATAAACTTGACTTAAGAGATCATTATTTGTCAATTCAACCAATGGACTGAATCTTAATATCACGAATATTTATAATTTCTAGTGCAGTGACAAATTCAAACCAGTTGACAAGCAAAAACAACATTTGTACTTTTTGTACGTTTTGCTTTTAAACTAAATTTGATGACAATATGCACACAGTTAAACAGCTGTAGACAAAACTGTTGAACTTAAAGAACTCAAGTTAATTTCATTCCATATTATTTTTCATCTATATCTTTCAATTGATGTACAACATAATACAAATATTTGTCCTTCCGACAACAAATAATAGTTTTATTCTTCCAAAAACAATAATTACAGGTTTATTTATTTATTTATTTTTTTTAAACCATAATTGTGTGCTTTGTCAGTCTTAACAGAACAAAATAAACAGCTGTTAATTATATTCTGGTACGCGAATCAGCGCAACAAAATAATAGTTTTTTATTGTGTTAGTGTTTACAAAAGTGTGTTCAGTAGTTTAGAAATTGCAAATTTTTGAGGGAATGAAATTCGTTGAACACGAACTCAAAATAACATTTTATCCTTCCCACAGAGTAACATGTATTAATTTAAACTAGGAGGGCCCGGCGTGCTTCGCTACACTAAAGTTTTTGCGCAGACATTTTGTTGACGTAGAAGCAATGATTTCAAAAAGTAGTAATGAGAAATGCTAGCATATAATTTTTAATTTTTCTTTTTAAATATATGAATGAAAATGATTTAATTATTATGGTGTTAATGGTGAAATGAATGTTGTGAATGACGTATTATTTTTCTTTGTTTTTTATTATTACTAGGAGGGCCCGGCGTGCTTCGCTACGCTCATAAATAAAGTTTTTGCGTAGACATTTTGCTGACGTAGAAGCAATGATTTCAAAAGTGGTAATGAGAAATGCTAGCATATAATTTTTAATTTTTCTTTTTAAATATATGAATGAAAAATAATCAGAACTCTAGCTGATTAGTTCGGATATTTGAAAAATTAGCGATCAAATAAGTTTTCAAGTAAGCTTATTTGATCTCTAACTTATTTGATCGCTAATTTTTCATATATCCGAACTGATCAGATAGAGTTCTGATTATTTTTCATTCATATATTTAAAAAGAAAAATTAAGAATTATATGCTAGCATTTCTCATTACCACTTTTGAAATCATTGCTTCTACGTCTGCAAAATGTCTACGCAAAAACTTTATTTATGAGCGTAGCGAAGCACGCCGGGCCCTCCTAGTAATAATAAAAAACAAAGAAAAATAATACATCATTCACAACATTTATTTCACCATTAACACCATAATATTTAAATCAAAGAAAATCAAAGAAAAGAATAATAATAAAAAAACAAAGAAAAATAATATAAACTCACTCATACCATTATCACGTCAAATCAATTCTATCTTCATCTGACAAATTTAACAAACACATGAATTTTAAAATGATAAATACCACGTGCAATTCATTTCTTCATTCACAACATTCATAGAAAAATATTACGTCTATCCACTCCTATAATAAAAAACAAAGAAAAATATTACGTCTATTCGCTCCTAAATCAATTCATAAACTAAATTGAAATTTGAAAAGAAAATATAAAATACTAAATTTAATTTTTATATTAATTTTTTTATATTCTCTTAAAGCAGGATACAGATCTTCAATCAATTTGTCAATCTATTGAAAACGAAAATAAACGAAATAAAATTTAGAGGATTTTTACACTAAATTTTATTTCGTTTATTTTCGTTTTCGAATTGATTGACAAATTGATTGAAGGTCTGTAGCCTGCTTATCGTTTTTGTGAGAAAAAAAATATATACTTGGGCAATTCCATTTTCATATTGTATGTGGGAGGCCGTTAAATTCAAAAATATATTTTAATTCGTCTATACCTTTTTTATTTATGATCTGATTTGTGTGAAAAATCTTTAAAATCTAAGTTACATTAATATCAGTTAGCAGTGAAAATTTGAAATGAATCAAAATTCGAATAAAAAAGCCTTAGGCTGTACAAAGTTTTTTTAGCGTATTAATATATAAGATTGCATTATTCTAAAATTGTCAGATAAAAAAATTAAAACGAATAGAAGAAAATAACAACGAATTTTGTGGTTTACAATACCAAACAATACCAAACAATAAAATAAACTTTATTTATTTTCAATACCTATTTGATTGTTTGGTATTTTGGAAATGAAATGGCACTCTGAAATGAATTTTGTTAAGTTGTTTTTTATTAAATATTTTGATTGTACTTTATAAAAGAATCAACAAAAAATTTTCCAAAAAAATTATATAAAAACAATAAATTCACACTAATGCGCTTATTCCACTCTCGAAATAAACTTTTCGTCGAATTTCCCATATGAATAAAACATTTTTTTAATTAAAAATTTAAACTCCAATATTTCAAAAACATTTTATTAATTATTTTGGGGAATAAAGGTGTATTTAAAGCCAGACTGTATATATGCATTTCTGCATATTATAGACAATGAGTTCCTCTGAAAATTAATATTTTTGTATTTTGTAAAAACAGAAGAGAGAGAAACCAATTTGTGCTCCTTAAGTCAAACAGTTTTGGTCTACAGGTGTCTTGCATATCCTTTTAATAATGTTAAGAAGATGGTATATAATTTTGTTTTAAAAACTTATTTTTATGCTACAAACAGTGTTGCCACTTGTATACATTTGTATCCATTTGGATACATTATTTAAAAAATTTACTAAATGGATACTGGATACAAAAAATTCACAAAACTGCTTAAATGGATACAATTTATTGACAAGGAAAACATTCTGTTTAAAATGCATTTTAACTGTTTGGTTTTCCAAAAACTTTGAAAATGTTTATAAAATTTGTTACATTGTTCGTCTATTCTCTTTTAGTAGAAGATAAAGGGAAAAAAATTGGCGAATTTTACAGTTTTTAATAAACGATCGCTTTTTTTGTAAACAATTCTGAATTGACTGCACTTAAGGTTACATTATATCGGAAGCGTTACAATGAACTAAAGGAAGGTATATTTTGCCGCTGAAACCGCACAATATAGGTATTAGGTATTTCTAAAATAGGATTGCTTAAATTAGCAACATCAAAAAATCATGTTACATTTTTTCAAAAAAATGGATACATTTGGATACTCTTTTTTTATAAAATTGGATACATTTTAATTTTTTTGAGTGGCAACGTTGGCTACAAACATTTTTCATTTTATTTTAAGGTGCTTGGGATACATCAAAATCATCGCTATCTGACGTATTTCGTGCCCTTCAAGTCAGTGCAGAGCTGGCATTAATGGAACCAATAACTCAAGTTCATGGCATTATTGTAGTTTTTGACATGGAGGGCCTTAATTTATCTCATGTGATGCAATGTACACCACATATGGCAATGCTAATAGTTGATTGGGTACAGGAGTGTTTTCAATTGCGTTTAAAAGAAGTTCATGTTGTTAACAATTCTTATTTATTTAATATGATTTTTGCTGTTTTCAAACCCTTGCTTAGGGAAAAATTACGTAAACGGGTAAGTTTTGATATTTTCTTTATTTTATTAACTATTTATCTATTCATGCTTTCTGTTTTAGATATTTATCCAAAATAAAGATTGGAAATCGTTAACAGCAAAACTTAACCCAGAGTGTCTTCGACCAAAATACGGAGGATCAATGAATGTACCGGAAGCAGATGGAGCCGTTGTCGTGGAACTAATAAGATTTTATAATAAAAGATTGGAAACCGCCAACGGTTATGGATACGAAAAGTAATTTTTATAAGAGACGAGATCACTTATTGACAAATTTTAGATATGATGAAAAGCTGTAATTTTTTACATTTTTTTTAAATTCAATTGTTTTTTAATCATTTTTTATTTAGATATAATTTTACAAGGGATATTTAAATAAGATGTAAGTGGGCGATAGCAATTTTTATTATTGATTGCTTAAATTTAATTTCCTGTTGTGATAAATTGTTAATTTAATTTTGATTTAGAAAACTATTTTATTTTTGTATTACTTGTAGTACAATAAGGGTGATAATAAACATTTCATTAACGTATAAGTATAGACTAAGTATGACAAAGTTTGGTTAAATAAACATAACAAAAAAACTTAATTAATGTTTATGGATTGTAGTTTTACTCTTCCAAACGTGTTCGTGTTCTGGGAGAATCCTGAAGTGTAGAATATTGTTCGCGAAGTAACTATTTCTTTTGATGTTCAAACCATCCCGCTCCTTATGGATTAAATTTAAATTTTATTTACTCATGTGATTCACAATAATTTAAATTTTGATGAAATTCGTAATCTGAACGAACGAAGCTGAACAAGTAGATACAAGTAGAGCAGTAGAAATAAAAAATATGTAAAGAAAAATTTCAATCATCGTTTAAAGTATAAATTTAAAAAATTGTAGGTAAAGTTTCAATTAAAAACAAATAAAAGCAAATTTTTTAATAAAATTTATTTATTTATTTAATAAATTTTTTTTAATTTTTTTTGGCGGAAAGAATTCAGAGAATATATTTTATATCTGACAGTTAATTATCGGAGGAAAAAATTATACGATATATCTGATACAAATTTTATTTATCTCTCCGATTTCTCCGATATAGAAAAAAAACACACTCATTATTAGTTTAATTAATTAATTACAGGGTAGCGAAATCCGAAATTCGACGTCCACGCCGTGCTGCCTGGTTAATGCTGACAGAATTAGGTTGGTGTACCGGAGACAAGCAGGGTAAAAACTGCTTAGTCAATCATGATACATCATGGCGAATTGGCGCCTTAAAACCAATGCGACTCAAGCGTCTGTTCTCCATGTTAGGGGCGGCTTGAAGCGGGCGTCTGTCTTGGATCAAGCGGCTCGCTATATAAACGTGTAAAAAGGTTGTTTCTGGTAACCTTAAGATGCAGAACGGACCCATTCACGACAATTTGGGTTGGGCCTAAGGTTAACACCCTAACCCCGGAAAAAAAATTATTTGTTAAATTTGGAAATCAGAAAAGAAAAACAGACCCGGACAAAAACAGAATTTTACCTGGACGTGAAAAAGGACCAGACTACCGAATCGGAACGTGGAACGTGCGCAGCCTGAGCGCTCCTGATGCTCTTATAAGTCTAGAAACAGAGGCTGAGAGGTATGGGATGGATATCATAGCTCTGCAAGAAATTAGACAGCCAATAATCGGAAAACAAGATTTGGATAGTCACTCTCTATACTGTAGTGGTCATCCTTCTCGAAGAGAATTTGGAACTGGCTTTCTTGTTGGTGCACGCATACAAGAAGCCGTGATGAAATTCATCCCGGTCAGTGAGAGGATTTGCTACCTACGTGTACGTGGTACATATAACAATATTTCTCTTATTGCAGTGCATGCACCTACTGAAGCTAAGACCGTCGACGAGAAGGATAATTTCTACATAGCGCTGGAAGAGGTTGTGAAACAAACACCAACACGCGACTTCACTATGGTTCTTGGTGACTTTAATGGGCAGGTTGGAAGAGATATCTCTTATGGAAATGTGGTGGGCCCCAACAGTCTGCATTTGAATTCGAATGATAATGGTGAGAGAATGACTGAGTTTGCATTATCAAATAATTTGAGAATTGCCAGTACTTTCTTTCCGCACCGATCGATTCACAAGCAGACATGGGTCTCACCGAATGGAAACACTCGAAATCAAATTGATCACGTGCTAGTTACAGCACGTTTCTTTTCGAGTGTTCTGGATGTGCGATCCTTGCATACATTTTAAGTGACCACTTTCTTGTATGTGCTAAAATAAGGTTCCACTTCCCAAACCCAAGCATTCCGAAATTCAATCAACGGAAACGATTTAACATCTCATCACTAAAGAATGCAGAAACAGAAGAGAAATATCAAAACCATATTGCCGAAACATTAGAGAAATCAGAAACCATTAATGGAGACGTCGATAAGTCATGGTATTTGCTCAAAGATGCTGTTTTAAGCGCTGCTGAGGGAATACTTGGACGACCACAAAACCACTCCCAGAAGCCATGGATGGATCAAGCATGTCTAGACGCTATTCAATACAAAAGAGATTGCTATCTGAAATGTCTGCAAGGACGCAACACCAGGTCCACGAAGGAGAACTATAAACTGGCAAGACAAGCCGTTACAAAGTTATGTAGACGAACGAAGAGAGAACGGTGGAAGAGAAAGTGTGAGGAGATTGAAAGCTTCAATAAGGAACATCAATCGCGTAACTTCTTTCAACAGGTTAAAACCTTAAAGAAGGGCCCTCAAACTAGATCGACTGCTATTCAAAACGAAGATGGGGAGCTACAAGTAGACCTTAAAAATATTTTAGACACTTGGGCCGCTTATTTTGAGAATCTTCTCAACTTAAGTGACCAGAAACAAGTCGGGCGCCGAACAAAGCTTAGTCGTGCGTCAAAGGTACATGTAGACGAACCCACCAAAGAGGAATTCGATGCGGCGCTGTCAAAATTAAAATGCAATAAAGCACCTGGTATCGACGATATAACATCCGAAATGATTGTACATGGTGGTGAAACTCTATGCTTAAGATTGTTTGAACTTGTTCAAATGATATGGAGGACTGAAGCCATGCCACAGGACTGGAACACAGCTATGCTGATACCAATCCATAAAAAAGGTAATCGCCTACAATGTGCAAACTACAGAGGAATCGCTCTACTCTGCACAGCATATAAGATCTTTTCTTACATTTTGCTATCCAAAATCAATCCTTTTGCTGAACAACTGTTTGGAGAATATCAGTGTGGCTTCCGGCGGGGCCGAGGTCCACCGATGCACTTTTCTCGATAAGGATGATTTTGGAAAAGTGCCGAGAGTTCAACATACCAGTGCACCAACTCTTCATTGATTTCAGACAGGCCTATGACTCTCTCGAACGAGAGACTCTATGGTCTGCTCTGGTGTCAATAGGAATTCCTGGTAAACTGGTATCACTATGCAAAATGACAGTACAGAACTCTCAATGCTGTGTACGAGTAGAGAACGAAATATCAAGGTTTTTTAAAGTCGACTCCGGGTTAAGACAAGGTGATGCTATCTCTCCTATACTTTTTAATTTAGCCTTGGAATATGTGTGCCGTCAAAAGGAACTGCCGACTAACAACAATATCTTGTCAATAAACTCAGTACAGATGATTGCATACGCTGATGATGTTGTCATCCTCGGCCGAAGTGAAGCTGTTATGAGTGAGACTTTTAAGTCGCTTGAGAGTGGAGTTAGAAAAATTGGTCTTCAAATTAACTACAATAAAACCAAACATATGAATGTTTCAAGAGAGTCTGAGAAGAAAGATTTGATGTGCGGCGATGAACGAATTGAGGGAGTTGAATCTTTTAAATATTTGGGATCAATGCTTGACTCAAACAACAGCATACTTACAGATATAAAAGCTCGAATCGCTGCAGGTAATCGAACTTTCTACTCAATCAAACCTCTCCTTGGATCTCCGTATGTATCAACTAACACCAAGCTCAAGTTATACAAGACATTGATTAGACCGGTTGTGATGTATGGGTCACAAACGTGGACCCTTACACAAAATGACGAATCTCATTTATCTGTATTTGAGCGTAAGATACTACGCTACATTTTTGGTCCACTTAAGACAGACGATGGAGAGTATAGAACCCGATATAACTTTGAGATCAGAGACCTTCTTGAGGGTCCTGATATAATAGGTTGTATCCGTTCTAATAGGATTGCTTGGTTTGGGCATGTTCTACGAGCCGATTCACAGTCTGGAATGATTAGAAAAATGTACGTAAGTACCCCAGGGAGTGGGCGACCGCGAGGTAGACCACGACTACAATGGGAGACTGACGTAATAAACGACCTTAAAAAAATCGGCTGCCATGGTAATTATGTCGCTGTTGCGAATGACCGTGGTGAGTATTCGAAGCTGATTAGCCTGGCAACGCTCCTACATGGAGCATGAACGCCGTTAAAAAAAAAAATTAATTACACACAATTGATATAATGGTTAGTTTCGATTCGATTCGATCAAAATATTCAAAATATTCAATCCTTTCAAAATACTGCGATATTGACAGAAATAACCACAGCAACCGAAACAACAACAGAAACAGTAAATCAAATTCAATCTCAAATATTCACTCCTTTAAATAACCACCACCTGTAGGCGACCACCGAAAGTTATTTAGTTGCAGTCCTAGTGACTGAAAACATTTTCAGTCACTACTTAGAAAAAGTTTCCCTTTCACATAGGTTTTACTATATATTAAAATAACATTTTCGTAGCTTGAAGTTGAAAAAATAATTAATTCGATTGTTGTGAATTCGGAAGTAAATTTTGAAAGTATTTTATGGATTGTTTCTTAAATAAATCAACAATAGTACTTTATTGCTTAGAGGGTTACTGAACTAATATATTCTCAAGCAAAAGCTTGTGATAGAATAAAATTCATGGAATACAAAAGTAATATGTATTAAACACATGTCTTAATTTCATTTCATTTCGAAAAGTAAATCAAAATTTAGTTTTTGATGTAATTTTAAATCAGAGTATGGATTAATACAGATCATATGTTAATACTCACTTAATACTCACATACTCACTTTTCGTGATTTGAAGAATGTTTACAATAATGTATACTATTATTGTTTTAAAAATTTAATTATTAATTTATTATTATATAATTTATATAATTTATTATTAATAATAATAATATTTATTAATATTAATATTTACATATTAATATTTATATTAATAATTATAATATTAATATTTATTATATAATTTTTATATAATTTATTATTTTTAAAAACACATAAATATTTTCGCTCTCATATAAAACTATATAAAAACAATAAATTCAAACTAATGCGCTTATTCCACTCTCGAAATAAAATTTTCTTTGAATTTCCTATATGAATAAAATATTTTTTTATTAAACATTTAAACTCCAATATTTCAAAAACACTTTTATTAATTATTTTGGGGAATAAAGGTGTATTTTAAAGCCAGACTGTATACATGCATTTCTGCATATTATAGACAATGAGTTCTTCTGAAAATTTATATTTTTGTATTTTGTAAAAACAGAAGAGAGAGAAACCAATTTGTACTCCTTAAGTCAAACAATTTTGGTCTACAGATGTCTTGCATATCCTTTTAATAATGTTAAGAAGATGGTATATAATTTTGTTTTAAAAACTTATTTTTATGCTACAAACATTTTCCATTTTATTTTAAGGTGCTTGGGATACCTCAAAATCATCGCTAGCTGACTTCTTTCGTGCTCTTCAAGTCAGTGCAGAGCTGGCATTAATGGAACCAATAACTCAAGTTCATGGTATTATTGTAGTTTTTGACATGGAAGGCCTTAGTTTATCTCATGTGATGCAATTTACACCACATATGGCAGTGCTAATAGTTGATTGGGTACAGGAGTGTTTTCAATTGCGTTTAAAAGAAGTTCATGTTGTTAACAATTCTTATTTATTTAATATGATTTTTGCTGTTTTCAAACCCTTGCTTAGGGAAAAATTACGTAAACGAGTAAGTTTTGATATTTTCTTTCTTTTATTAACTATTTATCTATTCATGCTTTCTGTTTTAGATTTTTATCCAAAATAAAGATTGGAAATCGTTAACAGCAAAACTTAACCCAGAGTGTCTTCGACCAAAATACGGAGGATCAATGAATGTACCGGAAGCAGATGGAGCCGTTGTCGTGGAACTAATAAGATTTTATAATAAAAGATTGGAAACCGTCAACGGTTATGGATACGAAAAGTAATTTTTATAAGAGACGAGATCACTTGAATTGACAAATTTTAGATATGAGGAAAAGCTGTAATTTTTTACATTTTTTTTAAATTCAATTGTTTTTTAAACATTTTTTATTTAGATATAATTTTACAAGGGATATTTAAATAAGATGTAAGTAGGCGATAGCAATTTTTATTATTGATTGCTTAAATTTAATTTCCTGTTATGATAAATTGTTAATTTAATTTTGATTTAGAAAACTATTTTATTTTTGTATTACTTGTAGTACAATAAGGGTGATAATAAACATTTTATTAACGTATAAGTATAGACTAAGTATGCCAAAGTTTGGTTAAATAAACATAACAAAAAAGCTTAATTAATGTTTATGGATTGTAGTTTTAATCTTTCAAATGTGTTCGTGTTCTGGGAGAATCCTGAAGTGTTTTCTTTTGATGTTCAAACCATCCCGCTCCTTATGGATTAAATTTGAATTTTATTTACTCATGTGATTCACAATAATTTAAATTTTGATGAAATTCGTAATCTGAACGAACGAAGCTGAACAAGTAGATACAAGTAGAGCAGTAGAAATAAAAAATATGTAAAGAAAAATTTCAAAGTGTTTAATTAAGATTGACTGGCCTATTGAAAAAAAAAATATACAAGTTTTGATCTGAGATCCACATCTTTAAACATCAATATCTTGATTTGAACAAAACCAAACTGATTCTTAAAATTTTGACATGTTTTATGTGAAAGTTGTTAATCTCATTTAGTGAACAAAAAATCAAAAATCCATGACATCAGCGCCATCGTCACAAATTTTATTTCTTAATATTTTTAACAGTGTATAATTAACCAACATACTATGCATTTTTTCCATAGTCCAGTTTATCGTTCCAATGTACAAAAAATCGTTAATCTCGATTTGAATTGCCAGATAACTTTCATAGGGAATATCACATGAGTAAAGTCAGTTTCTGTAATTCGTTTTGAAATGGGATAGCCTGTGCGACGTGCGTACTAACCAGAATAATAAAGTAGCCTATTTCTGTATAAGTAAAATTTAACCCAACAACTATGCTGGTAGCTATTTGTTTAGATAAGTTATCAATATGACTTAGATCAAAGAAAATAATATTGCTGCTGTGGGTATACTACACGTAAAGGAAAAATTCGTTCATCACAAGCTCATTTTGTGCCAAACAAATATTTTTATCACATAAATTCCAAAAATTGGTAGTGCTACCCTCCTCTATTGGTTAATAAAAATTAAAAAAATTCGTTGCTGGCAAATAAATTAAAAATGTTATACACTTGCTAGAATAGAATAATTCGTCCGCTGTAGGTGAGCGAGTAGTTTCACTTATTATTTAATAAAATGTTTAAGTTGTTTCTGAAAAATAATATAACAAGTCTAACACTATCAACAAAGGTTTATACAAAAAATTTGTTGTTGTCGGATCGTGTATAATATACATTATGAAACTTATTATATTGGCTGGTCTGTTCTGAGGTTGGAAGGTGTATATCAATAATGTTTAAATCAAGCAGCTCGTAATCTATCCATTCAACGAATCGTTTCACATTGTCTTCTAAGGTTCAATTCGTGTAGATCGTACTTTCTTATTTTAATTTAACAAATTTAGTGCATTTAGGTGAACTTTAGAATGATTCTTCTTCATAATGTAGAATAAAAATATACATATCAAGTTTTGAATATTCTATTTTTGATATCTATTTGCATTGGCGGAAAGTTTTGATCAAATGGAATGATTTTATACATGTTGATATTTTATACATGTGGATATCTTCAATCAGTCATCTGACTGGTATAATGAAATTGGTGGTGGTAAAAATCACCCAGGCATAATATTAATAGTGAACTACACGGAGCTAAACAATACTCGATATTTTTGCATTTTACTATTTGGGTAAAATAATGACTGGTTCTAACATGCTCTGCTACCCATGAAATATCTTTAAAACGTAAGTTATTTTCATCAATTTCAGAGTTTTTAAGTTTAATGTCAGGTGCAGCAAACGTAGACAATCCATCTAAAACCAATTGATGTCATATTTTTTTTTTTTTTTTAATAAAATGTGTTGTGTAATAGGGTTTAGAATATGTGTCACAACAACACATAAATACCTTTTAAGTCCTAGGTCTAGACCTGGGTCCCAAAACAACTGGCGTTCTAAGGTGTAGATTAACGCTTTTTTAAACATCTGTGGGTTGAAGCCACCTGAGACTAAGTGTTCCGGCAAACTATTCCATTTGTACGCAGTTCGGACAAAGAAGTCTCTCTGCGATCTGCCAGAATGAGAGCGCGGGATCTTTACCGTTTCACTGGTTGCGGCAGCCGATTGCCGAGTGGAACGGGGGTAAGAATAAGTTTGAGGCATGATGCCGCTGATTTCATCTGAGCACTGCTGATGACGATATATGTAAAAAACAACGAGGTCAGCAACAGTGCGACGATGTTGTAGGGAATCAAGTTTTGATGTCAAAGTTCGATCACCTACAATTCGTATAGCTCGCTTTTGAACAGAGTCCAAGAGGGCCAAGATGGAAACAGAGGCAGCACCCCAAACTTGACAGCAGTACTCCATACAGGGACGAATATAGGACTTATAAACATAGAGCAATTGGTATGGAGTGAAAAATTTTTTGCATCTATTTAGGAGGCCGAGTTTTTTAGACGCGCTTTTTGCCATCGCCATTACATGATCGTTCCAGAGTAGGTCATTTGAAACTGTGACACCCAATAAACGAATGTTTTTACATTCACCTATTGGTTCATCACACATACTAAATAAAATATCTTTGGGGAACTCGGTCTTTAATCTGGAAACAATCAACAGCTGTGTTTTGGTGGAGTTGAAATTGACAAGGTTTTGGTCACCCCAGTCGGCGACTTTATTCAGGTCTTTGTTCACGTTTATGGCAGCGTCTCTCCGGGCAGTATTAATTCGTTCGTGCATTTCACCTTTTGAAGGAAGGGGCTCGAACGACTTGTGCAGAGTACTATCATCTGCAAAACTATTTATTGGGTTACTGGTGATTTTCAACAATTCGTTGATATAAATCAAAAATAGGGTTGGGGACAATACTGAGCCTTGGGGTACACCAGCGTTAATTAGTTTGGACTCAGAAGAAAATCCGTCTAAGGTTACCGAAATGTATCGGTTGGATAGAAAATTTTGAATCAGCTTCACAACATTGGGATGAAAACCGTACGCAACGAGCTTGTTGATTAAGTTGGCATGCCAGACTCGATCGAATGCCTTGGAGATGTCTAAAGCGATAACGTATGTTTCACCACCTTTATCAAGTATGCTGTTCCAACAATGCGCTACATAGTTTAATAGATCGGTAGTTGATCTTTTGTTTCGAAAACCGTATTGGCTGTCGAATATTAAATGATTTTTTTCCAGAAATTTTGAAATATGTGTATTAATATAATGCTCGTAGACTTTGGATAGGACCGATAGTAAAGCTATTGGCCTATAATTTGTGATATCGGATTTTGGTCCCTTTTTGGGGACGGGCTGGACATTTGCCAACTTCCAACACGAGGGAAATATACCAGATTTGTAGGATTGGTAGAATATTTTAGTTAAAGTTGGTGCAAGTTCTTTGGAAAAGGTTTTTAAAATAATGGGTGGAATATTGTCCATTCCTGATGCTTTGTTGATGTTTAACCCCTTTAAAAGTTTAGCGACTATTTTGGGTTTGAAGTGAAGTTCATTCATATTAACTCCTGAAGACTGGATTTGGGGTATTTCTTTAGGAGTTTCCAAAACAGTGGAGTTCAGAGCAAAGCGTTCAGCGAACAAGTTAGCTTTTCTTGCGGGATCATTGACGATTAAATCACCATCAATAATAGGGGGAATAGAAAATTTTGTACCAGAATTTAAAAAATTAATGGCACTGTAGAAACTCTTGTCAGAAACAGACATAGACGTAAGTTTTGAGGCTTTCGCTCTGTCAATTTCGGACTTTTCGTTTGAGATAATCTGATTAGATATTTTGTTGGCCTTTAGATATTGGGATCGATTAGTGGGAGTTTTGTTATGAATCCAAATATTAAATGATCTACGTTTGTTTCTAAGTGCCGTTTTGGCAGCTTTCGAATACAAGTATTTTTGTTTGGGTTTTACTATGGAGAAAGGGACAAATTTATTGATAGCAAATTGGATGGTTTCTGTAAAGTTTTGAGCAGAAACATTTACATTGTCAGTGTAAAAACAATGACGGTCGAAAGGGAAACCATGGAAAAAATTTTGAAGACCACTCTTATCCATTTTTGAGTAGTGAAATATTTTACGGGGTTTGGGAGCTGTAGTTTTAAGTAAATCAGTTTTGATAACTGATGAGATTAAATAATGATCAGAATTTCCAATACTACCTTTCGCGACATCGACACTCGTAATATCTGGCATTGTGGTAAGATAGAGATCTAAAAGAAAACTATTATCACCGCCATTACGGGGAGTGAAAGTCGGGCTTTTAACAATTTGGTATAGGCCCTGAGACGCGGCAAAAATTTCTGCCAGTTTTCCACTATTGTCGCCATCGTCGGTCGATTTGGAGAATTCCAACCATGATTTGTTGTGGACGTTGAAGTCACCGGTAACGATAACTTCACAATTAGGGGACTTTGCTCTAATCTCGTCCATAACTTTTGTCAGTATATTAAAAAAGTTTGGGTTACGTTTGTTGGGGGACCGGTGTAAAGCTATTGTAAAAAAAGTCATTTCTGGAAGACAAATTTTTAAACCATTGTATTGAAGCCGTCACCGTGTAGTTCAAAATTTGGAAAGCGCGTGTACGCAACACTCTCATGAATGAATGCGCATACGCCCTGATGGAAAGCTGATTCGAGCCTATATTTGGAATTAAGCGATTCTATAAAGAGAAAATTTTCAGAAACTTGTGTTTCTGTAAGGAATAGAATGTTCGGTTTGTCGTGCTCAAGATGATGTTGCACGTGGTCATGGTTAGCGTTCAATCCGCAGATGTTTTATCCGACTGGTTCACGCAATTTCTATAAAGCCGCAAAGGCTGTCCAAAGCAACTTTTGTAAATCTTCCCTACCGCCTCTTGTTAATAGAGATGTCCCTATCATTGATCCAAAAGAGAAAGCTAATTTGCTTGGGCATTATTTCTCTTTAAATTCTACTTTAAAAGAACCTAATTTCCAACCTAAACCTATTTCTAAAGTTTCTTATAAAATGAGGCGGATAATTTTTCGGAAAAACATTGTTCGAAAAATGCTTTTAAAAATCAATACTAACAAGGCAACAGGCCCTGATTTTATTCCTCCGATTATACTTAAAACATTTGCTAGGGAGCTAGCACCAATCCTCACTAAAATCTTCTATTTGTCATATAAGAAAGGAATTTTTCCTGAAATTTGGAAAATGGCTAGTGTACAGCCAGTTTCAAAAAAGGGCAGTAAGACTGATCCTACGAATTACAGACCCATTTCAATTTTATCGGTAGTTGCTAAAATTTTTGAGAAATATGTCAATTTTAATTTAATGAGCTTCTTAGAGTCTTCCAAATTAATTAATGAGAGACAATATGGATTTCGAAAAGGAAGAGCGACGGGAGATTTGCTGTCTTTTGTCACTCATATCTGGAACAAGTCGCTTGAAAACTTTGGAGAAACATTCGGTGTTGCTCTTGATATTTCCAAGGCATTTGACAAAGTTTGGCATAACAACCTTATATGCAAATTGAGATCCTATGGTTTAGACGAGCAGCTTATATCTTGGACACAGAGCTTTATATCTGATCGAAAGTTTCGGGTCAATGTTGACGGTGTATCATCGAATACTTTTTCAACTAATGCAGGAGTTCCTCAGGGTTCCGCTTTGTCACCAACTCTTTTTCTTATCTATATTAATGATTTGTTGGACTCAACGGTTCATCCTATACATAGTTTTGCTGATGACAGCACGCTTCATGCGTCTCATGAAGCACCTAAATTATATACACCCTTAGCGCTTAGTGAGTGTAGATCAAAGTTGATAGATTCCCTTAACACTGATCTTAAAACAATTATGGATTGGGGTATTGCTAACAGTGTTGAATTCAATACAAGCAAAACACAGGTTTGTCATTTTTCTAGGATAACGACACCCAATCCTTTTCCATTAACGTTTGGCCCCAAAAATCTTTTAGAGAATGAGTCTGTCAGACTTCTAGGAGTTGAGATTGAAAATAATATGAAGTGGAATTCTCATATTTTTAATCTGGCTAAGAATGCTGTTCAAAAGTTAGGATTTTTGGGGCGATGTCGTAAGTTTTTCGATAGCGAACAACTTCTTTTAGTTTATAAATCTTTTATACGTCCCTGTATGGAATACTGTTCTCACATATGGGGTGGAGCTTACTTGAATAGTCTCAACTGCCTTGATTCTGTACAGCGTAGAGCTATTAAACTCATTGGTAACCCAAGTCTTACTAACGGTCTTGATTCCTTGCAGCACAGAAGAAATGTTGCTGATTTGACTATATTTTATAAATATATTATGGATGAGCGAGCTTCTGAAGAGATCAAATCGATTTTACCTAAATCAGCAAACCTTTCGCGTCACACCAGAGCAAACGTAGCAGCGCATCCCTTTACAGTACAAATAATTAGGTGTAGAACTGTAGCCTTCCAACGTGACTTTTTCAACAGAGTCTCTCATCTTTGGAATGCCTTACCTTCCTGGGTTTTTCCTGATGAATTTAATCCTCAAGGCTTTAAAGTTAACGTTCATAAATTTCTCAGAGAATCTTAATTTTTATTCCATTCTTATCCCTAGTTGGCATGGTATCTTCGGATATTCAGAGACGTTAATTTATAATTTGTTATAATTAACACTAAACATGCCTAACTTTGAATAATAAAAAAAAAAATGTATTTTAAAATTTTTTATTGATTCATATATGTTTTGTCCCTGCAAATTCCGTGGACAAGCCGCTTTATGGGCGGGTGGATTGCGCAAATTTGCTTTACCACTTGCAGACTTATTTTTTTTCGGTTGTACAGCCATACATATATCAAAATGTTTATTTTATTTTTTTATGTTTTATTTTAAAATGCATAACTAAGTAAAAAATCCTATCATACTACAAAATATGACATATGCCAATATTTCATGATAAGATGAAGAAACAATAACAAAATAATAAGTGAAAAACAAATTGTGAGAAATTTGCAGAAAACAAAACAAAACTAAATGCCAATAATCCAGCTGATGCAGCGCACCCCAGACGCACCGCCCACCACCTCAATCGAGGCACAAAGCCCACACATAACTACGTGTTGGTCCGATTCCTCGGAAGAGCTAATGAGCGGTACCGCTACGGAACGCTGCCCAGCTAAGACTGGAAGTGCTGCCGTTGACTAATTAAAGTTCGTCCGCCAGCACCCTAAGATATCATCTTGGCTAATGACATCTCCTGCCATTGCCAGTGGTATGTGATATCTCACGCTAACTCATATGTCAATGGCAGGGACTGGAGTACGCAGGGTAGTCAGACCCGTAGATCAACATTGATCATAATCGATCAAAATCGATCCCTCCTGCGGAAGGGATCATAATTTCAGGTTCAACTCTGCTCATGTAGTTGTTTAGAATGTAGTTGTGACCAACCAAATCTTAGTTGAGCTAGGATGGATCTGGTGCTACGGGGTAGTTGGACCTCTTCGGCAGCAACTTTTGGTGGTTTTCTATTCAAAACACGTGACCAACCGAATCTTAGTTGAGCTAGGATGGATCTGGTGCTACGGAGTAGTTGGACCTCTTCGGCAGCGACTTTTGGTGAATTTCTATTCAAAACACGATTTGGAATATAGTTCTTTATTGCATTTTCAACCGTTTTGGTGTGGAGTGTTTTTAAGCCAGCTCTATATGTACATTCGTCGATGTTAGCAGTAATCTGGCTATCTCTGACATCTTGCAGAAAGCATCTTGCTGTCTTCCTTATGTCTCTAGGTGGATTGATCGTAGTTAAGGTGTCATTGCAAGGATGTTGCTCTTTGTGACAGGTCAATAGATATTGTTTGGTTAGTATTTCATTATGTTCACGGACCGGCAATATGTTACTTTTCTCGTGCAAGTGATCTCGGTGGGCCATCAGGTGACATCCGGTTGCGGTTCGCAAGGCAGCATTTTGTGTTTTTTGTAACTTATTCCAGTGAGTGTTAGCAACTTGGGAGGTCCATATGGGTGCAGCATAATTTAAAATTGGTTTTCCTATTGCTTTGTATGTTGTTATGATCGTGTTTTTATTTTTGCCCCATGAACTACCCGCTAGTGCTTTTAATGCGTTATTCCCGTTCTTCAATCTTGAGTTTATTTGTTGTGCATTAGCGTTGAATTTAAGCAGTGGGTCGAATGTTACACCCAACAGTCTCGGATTTTTTACTGTAGGAATAAGTATGTTGTCTATGCAGATGCTTAGTGTTGAATTTACCTCCTTCGTCCATGTGGTGAAAAGTGTAGAAGTAGACTTTTCAGTGAAAAGTTTTAGTTTTCTGTTTTTAAACCAATCATTCAGAATATTAAGCTAGGTATTCAGGATATTTGTGAGTTGTTGCAGGTTATTTCCTGTTGCAAGCACTGTTGCAAGCAAGTCGTCTGCATATGACGTGATGGTTATTCCTTCTGGTGGAGTAGGCAAACTGCTTTGGTAGAGATTGAATAATGACGGTGAGAGAACTACGCCTTGAGGAACTCCTTTTCTTAGCACTCTTATTTTGGACCTCTCATTTTGGACTTGCAGTTATGAAGCTCAACATATGTTTGGCGACCTCTGAGGTAATTGCACAGCCAGCGCTTCATTAAGCCTGGCAGATTAGTATTAAAGATATCATCCAATAGAACAGCGTGCGACACTGTGTCGAATGCTTTTGACAGGTCAAGTGCAACTAAAATTGTTCTTGCGCATGGTTGTTTTTGATTCAGACCATCATTGATCTGGTTTTGTATACTGTGTAGCGCGATGGTTGTACTGTGTGCTTGCCGGAAGCCATGCTGGTGTGGCACCAAATTGCAGGATCTTGTCAGCTGAGGGAGCAGAAGTGCTTCGATGAGTTTTGCGACCGATGAAAGGATGGATATTGGTCTGTAAGACTCTCCCTTTTCTTCGGGTTTTCCTGGTTTCAAAATGGGGCTGATTCTGGCCGTTTTCCAGATATTTGCTATCTGAAAGTATTTAAAGATGTATTAAGTCTAGTAGTGAGGAAGTTCAAACCTTTGGGTCCGATGTGTTTGAGCATGATGCCTGAGATGCCGTCGGGTCCTATAGCTTTCGATGGCTTATTTTTCCTTATTGCATTCTCCACCTCTTCTTCGGAAAAAATAATATTCTCCAAGTTGTCAGTGTTAAGTTTGCGCATGTTTCTCAACACTGATCTGGTCTTTTTCTCATGTTTACGCTGCTTTTCTGTAAGCTGAATATTAAATTTGCGCATTTCCTGTGGTTTTCAATGGGGATATCGTCGAAGGAGACCATGCAATTATTTTGTGATTGTCGAGGATGAGTTAGGCGCTTAATGACCTTCCAAAGACTTTTACTAGTACCTAGGTTTGATTTACTCACTAACTCTCTCCATTTATTTCTTTTATGGTCCGTGACCAATTTGTTAATTTGCTTGTTCAGGTCCAGAATTCTAGAGTCAGCTGGATCCGCTTTACGAATGTCATCTCTTTGATTAGAAAGCACACATGCTTCATGTGGAAAGTTGGGTTTTAGTTTTTGAATTCTGCCAGCTGGTATGTATCGAGCTCTAGCCTTATTAAAAATTTCTCTGAATTGTTTTTCCCCAAAGAGGGCGTCAAGTGGTAAAAATTGCTTACTGAATTCAATTTTGGTAAAGTTTGTAAAGTTTTCCTAGTCAGCTTTGTTAAAATTAAGGTATGTCTTCTTTTCGGAATTGATTTGATTTATGGAACGGCTTAAGGTGATAATGATCGGCACGTGGTCTGATCCCAATGCAATCTCTGTTCTCCATTCTGCAATTGGCATTAGTAGTATGTCACTACTAGCAAGGGAGATATCTGGAGAAGAGTATGAGTGGTTTGCTACCCTTGTTGGTTGTCGCTCGTTGAGGACTCCAAAATTGGAGCGGTCAATTTGATCAGCAATGTTTTCACCTCGTGAATCAGAGTTTAGGTGCGAGTGCCATAGATCATGATGAGCGTTTACATCGCCGAGAATCAGACAGTCTTTTGTATAAAATAAATGTCCTATGGACGTTCATAACCTGTATCACAGCTGCTTACTGGTGGAATATAAATATTGACTGAAGTTATCTCCGTGTCGCCGGATTTTATTATAATACCCAGTTGTTCTAGGTGTTTATTAGTTCCGGTCTTGCAGGTAATGTGGTTGTACGCTAGATAATGGTTTTGTGAATGATAAAGGCAAGGCCACCACCTTCGTCCTTCCCTCTATCCAGCCTTATAATTTTGTAATCACAGTAATTATCACTAAGCTTAGATTTAATTTGGTTTAACATTTATTTTGGTTTCTTGAAGAACCGTGACTAAAATATTGTTATTGCACATATAATTTATAATATCATCTAACTTATTGGTTAAACCGTTGCAATTAAATTAATAATAATTTTGGCATCACTCGGAGTTTCCGGATGCGTGTTCATTCCCATTGTGTTTTGCTGCGAGCTCATGTTGGTATATGTTGACTAGATAATTGATAGCATGGCGCAATGTAGTGTTTGGTCCATTGTTTATGTGTGGCCAAACCTGAGCAGTTCTTGAGGTGACACCATTCTTTACAGGTGTTGCACAGGATGGATGTTATGTTTGCCCTTAAAATGCTGTTACATATTGAACAATGCCATGTTTTAGTTGGTCCCGGATTTCTTTCAATACCAGCTATGACGAGGAGTATTTGAAGCAGTGAAGCCAGTGACAGCTGCTTCCTAACCCAAAAAATGGAGCGACGGATTTGCACCTTTCGTCGCAATTGTTGTGATGATCCTTGGTCGGAATTGGGTTCCAAGTACTTCTGGGGCGTAGACCCGTTCATCTTGAGAAGTATACTCTTAATGCATTATCATTCGTACTTTTACGTGAGCTGCAGTTTCGTTTATACCGCGTTTCTGTCACGAATATAGTATAAATAAACATTTAAAAAATAGCTTACACAATAATGAAAAATATGTGCAAAATAAGTGTAAAAGGTTTTACTGATTGATAATTTTAATCAAACTTAATAACTAGTTGGACGTGACATGACATGTTTTGACTCACAACCCCCCCCCCCCCCCCCCCCTCGTAATAAAGTGTCGCAAAATTAAAGAGTCCCCTGCTCGCCTTAATGCGTTACGGTTCTTGGAAGCTGGCTTGTGTTCAACCCATATCGAAGAAAGGTAGTAAGATTGCACCCAATAATTATAGACCAATTGCAATTCTTTTGGTTTTGGCTAAAATATCCGAAAAATATGTTAACTACAATCTTATGGATAATGTGGAAGTGTCACGTATTATTAATGACTAGCTATACGGTTTTCGTAGAAGTCATGCATCAGGTGACCTGTAAGCAAACGTAACCCATATGTGGAACATTCAGTATTTCAATTGATATTTCTAAAGCATTCGATAGGGCGAGATGGAGAAGTGGTTAAGACAACAACATCAATAACAAGGAAGTTAAGCAACACTGGGAAGCTCTAAAACTTAAACGGGTGACCGCTTGGGAACTTCATCAGAAAAAATATGGAAATATGATTGTAGCACATTGAAGCAGGAATATCTCGCCCACGTATGCCAGTATACCTTATCCAGCAGCCCTGGAAACTGGTTAGGATTCGATGGCCCAATCACCCGTTAATCCGAAAGGGAATCCAAAATTCAAATGATGAAAGAAACGGACAAGAGTAGGAAACTGGAATGTCAGAACTCAGATAGAAACATCGAGGTTAACACAAGTTGAGAAAGTAATGGAAGAATATAACATCGAGATACTAGGACTCAGTGAAGTAAGATGGAAAAACAGTGGAGAGCTAACATCAAGTAAAGGAAACTACATGATGTTCTCTGGTAAATCCAACACACATGAACAAGGCGTAGCAATATTAACAACACATAACGCAAAGAAAGCACTTCTCGAATGGAAACCAATCAGTAGCAGAATAATAACAGCAAGATTCCAATCGAAAATTAGAAATACAACGATCATACAGTGCTATGCACCTACCGAAGAAGCTGATGATGCGACAAAAGATGAATTCCACGAACAGCTCCAAGCAACACTGGCTAGTGCACACCGAATTGACATCATAATAATAGAAGGTGATTTCAATGCCAAAATTGGAACCGACAACACCGGAATGGAATCAGTCATGGGCAAACATGCACTAGAACCAACACGTAATAATAATGGAGACAGGCTCATCGATTGTTGTGGCACAAATCAACTATTCATAAGAGGCAGCAAGTTCCCACATAAGAACATACACAAATACACTTGGACATCACCAAGTGGAAGAACCAAGAACCAGATTGATCACGTACCGGTGAATAAGAAGTTTCTATCCTCACTACAAGACGTCAGAGCAAAGCGAGGAGCAGACATACACAGCGACCATCAACTGGTAATTGCAACATTCAAAATTAAACCAGCCGCAGTAAAACACAACAAGTCATGTCAGAGGAAATTTAACATCGATAGATTGAGCCATAAAAATACAAATACAAATAACAAATAACATCTAACAAAGAATCACTCCAGCTTAATCTACAAAGAAACCACCAGCATTGATGAAAAATGGGAACAAGTTAAAAAAGCTTACGTCAAAACTGCTACAGATAAGCTTGGATACCAAGACAAATCACGGAAACCATGGATTAGCGATGATACCTGGAAGAAAATTGAAGAGCGTCGTAAGCCCAAGTTGCAATTGTGTCACCAGAACACAACCGAGATCCGCAGCAAATATGAAAGTACAGCAAAACAAGTTAAAAAGATGGCAAGGAATGATCGTAGAAGATACACAGAAAGCATTCTCAAGACTGCAGAAACAGCAGCAGCTAATAGAAATATGCGCACACTACACAAATGCGTGAGAAAGGTCACTAACAAATACACAAACATCCACCAATAAAGGACGAATCTGGTTAAACCCTCACAACACATGAACAACAGCTAAATAGATGGAAAGAATACTTCGAAGACAACTGCCACCAACATGAAGATAATTTGCAGTCTCCGGATGACAACTAAAACGAAACAATCAGCACCCATCCACCATCGGAACGGGAAGTTAGAGATGCCATACAGAAACTCAAGAATAACAAATCTGCTTGTACAGATAATATATCAGCAGAATTACTCAAAGCAGATGTAAACACAACAGCAGAAGCTCTAACACCACTATTAGCTGATGTATGGAACAACCGTAAAATACCAACCAAATGGAAAGAGGGTTTAACCATAACAATTCTAAAGAAAGGCGATCTAAGAGAATGCAAAAATTGGAAAGGTATATCTCTACTCAACACAACAATGGAAATACTAGCGATGATCATTCTCGAAAGAATATCTCCATCAATTAACATGAAACTAAGAAAGAAGCTGTACCGATCATATCAACACAATCCGTATCATCATAGAGCAATCAAACGAATGGAATTCACCATTGTATCTCCTCTTCGTGGACTTCGAACGCGCCTTTGACTCAACCAACAGAAGCGCGATATGGAAGACACTTTGTGAAATGGGCGTCCCGAAGAAAATAGTTGATCTAATCAAAGAAATGTATCGAGATGCTGGAAACAGAATACAATACAAAGGACAGCAAAGTGATAAATACTACAACCACCGAGGAGTGAGACAAGGCTGTGTACTATCCCCGCTACTATTCCTAATAGTACTAGATAGTATCACGAGAAAGCTCGATGATGCAAGTCCAAATGAAATCCAATGGAACAAAAGAAGACGGCTCAATGATCTAGACTACGCAGATGGCATCAGTCTACTTACACACACACACACACACACATACGGACATGTAGCAGAAAATACAGAACCTATCAACCCTTGCACATGCAGTCGGTCTCAACATTAATATCAGGAAAACTAAGGCTATGAGATTGAACACCAAAACGATAACACCAATTACCATCAACAATACACAAGTGGATGAAGTTGACAAGTTTGTGTACCTTGTGTACTGTAGCAAAAACAGGCGGGACTGAAGAAGATATCAGTTAGCGTATTAACAAACCCAGAAATACGTTCAATATGCTTCACAAGATCTGGAATGCATCCGCCCTGTCAAGAAAGACAAAGCTACGAATGTTCAATGCATGTGTCAAGTCAGTACTGCTGTATGGATGTGAAACGTGGAAACATACAAGAAAGATCACAAATTAACTACAGGTGTTTGTGAACAAATGCCTGAGAAGACTGATCAAATGCTTCTGGCCAAACACCATCAGTAACCAGGAACTTCTACGGCAGACAGAGCAGTTAGACATTGAGACCGAGATAAAACAAAGGAAATGGAGATGGACAGGATATACACTGAGGAAATCAGCTGAAGACATAACAAGGATGTCCCTAGAGTGGAATCCACAAGGTAAAAGGAGAGTTGGAAGACCACCCATGACATGAAAGAAAACGGTGCTAGCTGAAGCAAAACAAATTGGTAAGACAAGGGGTGAACTGAAAGCGATTCCCCCAACAGAGTTAGATGGTCCAGTCTAGTAGACGCCCTATGCTCATAAATGGAGAAAAAGGAAAAAAAATGCATTCGATAAAGTGTGGCATAGAAATCTTGTAATGCTCAAGATATTCCAGTTATGAGTTATGCTTCCATTTCCGTCCTCTTTATCTATAGTAATATACTATAAACTATAAAGATCTTCGAAGTCGCTAGTCTTTTCAACTCGATTGTGTGTAAGAACACAATTATTTAAAATATTTCTAAAATTTGACACTTACGGAAGCTCGAATCAACTTTTTTCTATTTTCAATTCATAATTTTTTTTACCTTATTATGAAAATTTAAACAAAAAAAGATTTTCAGAATACACAATTCGAAAAAAAAAGAAAATTTATGCTGACCAGAGAGTTTTGAATGGCAAGTGCTATTGATTTGTTTTTTTGGGTTGCTAGCTAGAGAGTTTGAAATTTGGGATCGTGGAATGTGATTTTTGAGTTGGGAGTTCGGAGTAATGGAAGAACAATAAGTTTTTTTTTGGATTAATGTAATAGAAATGTGTGTGGAAAATAGCCAAAAGTTTGATTTATTTTGGACATTCGATCGAATAAATATAATATAGTGTTGCAAGTTTTAAAATGTTAACCGAAATATATGTGGAAACGAAGGTTTAATTGATTTTTGCATCCAACCAAATAGAAGATACTTACCACAAATTCCAATCAATGTAATAACGAGATAAACAAACCGCAAAGAAAAAAAAATGAACATACAATGAATTTTATTTGGAACCAGAAGAGGAAGATAATTTGACGATTTGAACTTGGAAAGGTGATCAACACACTTTGAAACGGTGAGTGAACGAGTTGACGTTTTTAATTTGTATTGTCATGTTGTTATTTGGAGTAAAACTTATTTTTAATTTTTTTTGTTAAGTCATGAAGACGTAATATAACGTAATATAATTTAATTATAACGTAATATAACGTAATTATAATTTGGGAAGAGTTATGGCAGGGCAGGGCAACCTTCTGGAGATTTTGGTATTTAGAGCACGTATATTTAGGTAGATTCTCTGTTTTTATTATAAATTTCTTGTACTGAGGTTGGTCAATAAAACCTTCGCTCAATCGAGCTAGCGGCAGGGAATCTTAGCGTGCGCGATCAACTGGTGGACCTTCACGGACCACCAGACAAACCTCCTACTATAATCTCATAGCTAAATTAAAAACTTATGACATGGATCATCTTACTCAATTTCTTGTATATCTAGATGGAACTACATTCAATATTTTTACAACCAATGCTAGTGTTCCTCAATGCAATCTCACCAACCTTATTTCTAATATACATTAACGATTTACTTATTTTTCAGTGCATCCAATTCATAGTTTTCCTGACGTTAGCACATTGCATGCATCAAATGCATTTCCTGAATTTCGATCTCATACTGTAGTAGAAAGCTGTTGATTGATTCTATCAACGAGGACCTGGCTCGTATAATGGTATAGGGTGATCGTTATCTTGTTGCATTGAACCCAAGCAAAACCAAACTATGCCGTGTTTCACGAATAGAGCGACATATAAAACTTCCCTATTAAGATAATGAGGAATTGCGTGAGGTTGAATAAGTTAGAGTTCTTGGAGTGGATATTGAAAATAACTTGAAATGCAATAAACATGTGTTCACCCTAGCTTAATCTACTTATAGATGCAATTAAATCCTTGCAGCTCCCTCCCTCTCTCTATTTCAATCCCGATCAAATTCTCCTGATCTATAAGTCCCTTTTTCGTCCATGTATATGGAATACTTTTGTTATGCTTGGGGAGGTGTTTATCAGTCAACAATAAAATGTCTATACTCTGTACACTTAAAAGCAATACGGATGATTGATAATACCGAACTAACTGATAAGCTTGATTCACTCCAGCACCGAAGGAATGTGACTGAATTATCAATATACTATAAATATAACTTTAGTGAATTCTCTTCTAAGGAAATTGAAAATATCCTTTCATCGTGTACACAGTACCACCAATCCCACCAATTTGCTGTCCAAATACCTGGTTGTTGAACTATGTCCTTCCAAAACAATTATTTTAATAGTGGCAAAATTTTGGAACTCAATGCCCACCCCCTTTTTTCCCGATGGATGGATGGCCCGTCAGACAGTTATAGAAAATGTTAATCGTCATTTAAAACAAACAGTATAGCTCTCCAATATCCTCATTCCTTCCATTTGCCCCATCTCCTTCCTTTCTAGTTGACATGGTATCTTCCGATATTCAAAAAGTCTGAATAATGAATATTTCATATTGAATGTGCTAAACATATCTAACTTATTAATAAAAAAAACGTAATAGAGGTACAGCCCCCAAGCGATGATAATAAAAACCACATTAAAAATTGTTTACTTCTTAACAACAACCACAATATGATAATCAACAGAATTTTGATTTTGCTAAAATCTAACTTTCGCAGTTTAATGCTTAAATTTTAAATCAACAAAAAATTATGTTTGTATCATGGAGATATTTTATTTTTATACAAGCTTTTAACAGTACAGATATTGCAGGTAATCTTTTTTTATACAATAAATATTTTTTGACATTTTATAATTTAACACATATTTCACTTTAATACCCGGTATGGTATTAAAACTTAAAAGTACGCTCAGAAGCCTTGATCTGACACATTAACTGTATTATATAAAACCACTGAAAAAACTGTACTATATGCCATTACATACTGTTGTTTTTTACCACTTATTTTTGGAGACTTTAAAAAATTGAAAATTAAAAACCCAGGAAAATATCTTTCAATATGTTGACTTTTAAATAAAAGAAATATCCTAGCTTAACACATTTAGCAGCATCTGTATTCAAATAGCGAAAACTAAAACTTATCGATTTAATATAAACACAACCGATACGCTTATGTTTTGCTACCTTTTGCTTCTACTTCTTTTAAAATAATGGAATGGTTGACAAATGGTTTTTCTGACACTAACTATATGATGTTATTTTACATTAAATGAACTTCAACCGCTTGGATGTTTCAATTTTACTGTATAATCTAACTATAGTATCTGGTGCTGTTGGTAGTAGCTTGATTTTTCTAAGAAGTTGAAAAATATAATTTTTTAAATGGATAAAACAGGTACTATTTCAATTGTTGAAATATCTATTAATCCAACTAAAGGCGTTTGAAAAAAGCAAGATTCAAATATGTAATAAATATTTGATTTATGATTAAAGTCAACATTTCTACAAGGTTGAATATTTGTAGACTGGCTTGTGTCTTGGATAAAATAATGTTACCGATAAACAGCTAGTATCATGACACTCTTTAGAAGCTATTTACGATTTTCAGTCTCATGACAATTAATGGATGCTATACATACGTGAATATAACTTTCCGAAAATATAAATAAAGACTTTTCACGTTTGTTTGTGACGTTAAATTTTTTAAGGGCTCGTTAATGTTGACGTTAACGTTAATAACGTTAATGTTATTTATGAAAAACGTAATCTACGCAGGTGAAATTTGAACTTAACCATTTTTGATTTTCCTGAAACTTGGCATATAAGTAGTATGGACAAAATAAAAAATACGACCGACATTACAATTTTTTAAAGTACATAGTTTAAGCAACATGCATGAAAAATGAAAATTCTGCCAATCCGATGTAACTTTGAAATTAAATTGCTCAAGAACGGCTATACCGATTTCAGCAAACTTTTTTTTTGTTTGATAGTTAATTATAGTTAATCTTTAGAAAAAAAAGATTAATTAAACGTTTTTGTAATTAATTTAAAAATAAAATGTTAAAAAAACTTTTTTAAAAATGGCACTAGGGTGTCAAAGATCAATTGAATTTAATTTTTTTTAAAGAGTTCTATAAAATATGTAAAATTTACAAAGAGGCATTAATGCGTGTTTTTAAAATATTTAACTTTAAAGATTTTTAGAACGACTAAAATTCTAATTTTTTCGAACAATTTTTATTAACAAAAAATTTAAACATGAAGTTCAAAAAAATGATGAAAAATTAGAATTTTAGTTGGGCTAACAATCTCTAAAATTTAATATCTTAAAAACACCAATTAACGCCTCTTTGTAAGACGAAGGTTTCCAATAGGCAGCGGTCATAGAAACAATTCTAAATGGTTTCTTAAAAAACAAAAGGTTAATTAAGGTTAAAACCAGGTCTTTTGGTCGTTGTAAAGGAATGATTTGCTGTTTGTAGCTCTGGCGGGAAGATGGCAAAATTATGAGAGTCGGTATGACGCTTGCAAACTGGAGGAATGTGGTAATGGCACTAGTCGACTATGTTCAAAGAATTAACAGGTCGAACCCGGTTTTGGGTCATGGTGTTTGGCATCGTAATCATGTTAAATTAATAGTATATGGCAATTTCTAGTCTCTGGCGCTGCATAGAAAGACAATCTGACTTCTTGAAGAGGTGCCAAACTAATAGTAGTCAATGTGACTAATGGTTGCAATTGAAACCATACAACCTTAAACGAATGTTGCCGATAGTGATGTTTGAGCAATGGTTCAAACTCTACTTATCAATATAGGTCTGGGAATTTTTTGACTCGTCTGATAAGTAAGTTGTTATGGTTGTGGTGGTAGAAACAAAACATATAAAAGTTTCTTTAAGTTAATCATCACCACTGTAAGTATTCTGTTCAAAATAACAAAGAAAAAACCGGATATTATCTTGAAACTCTGAACTGCCAAAAACCGAATACTTGAACTCAAGAGTACAAACGGATGTTTGTGAAAAACCAAAGTAGGTTTTTTTCTGTATTCGTTCCTGCAAATTAAACATTTGTTTACTATAATAGATCATGGCGATGAAGACATAAAAGTGACAGGACTGCAGATAAATAACCAAAGCTTTTGCCTCACATTAGTTTTCTCACCAAATGACAGGGAATAATCCCTGATAGAGTAATTAATCTGGTCAAAGGTGGAAGGTTGGACTGGAGTAGCACTGATTCCAATTTACAAGGTGATTTCTTACTTTTGGATTTTATTCTTATAGCTTAAATTTGTATATCTGTTATGTGGATAATAAGCCCACCTTTATAACTTCTAACAGTCAAGAAGTTTTTGGTGTAACATTTGTGTTAATTTCAAACAGGGCATTTAACAGAACAGTGCCTGAAAAACACTGCTTCTCTGGTCATCGGCATCTGCAATTAAATTGGACATCGAGTCTTCAAAAAAGTCTAGCTATAGAAATAGGAGATGAAAAAACTGGTTCAGAAGAGGTTCAGAAGTATTCTGGTTGAGTCTCTTGCAGTTGTACTTTGGAACACTCTCAATTCTACGCGGGAATCTTTCAGAGAAGTTGCTCTTGGAATATGTATTCTTGGTAGATCATAGAAAAAATTCGTATCCGTCATGTTAAAAAAAAATGATAGACAACTTAGTAAGAAATGCAAGAAATTCTCAAGAAATGGCACACGGTTAAATACTTATATAGACCAGACGGTAAATCTTATAAACATGTGTTGAAAAATGCAAAAAGTAATTATGAGACGCTTCTGTAGTGAAAAACAGGAATGAGGCACCAAGGCTTCGCAAAGTATTATCAACAAGTCCCACCATCCTTTGTTAACGCCAAGGACCAGATGGTGACAGGAGAGTGAACTACCTCCTATGCAAAGTCGTTGGAACTTCCTCTATAACGCTCTTTCTGGGTAGCTCCGAGACACCTACACTCATAACGGGTGTCAATAAGTCCTGTCAGAGTTTTACAGATCAGATCATTAGTACAGGTAAAATGTGTTTTGGTGCAGTATATGCTCCAAATAGGAACGTAGGCTGTCAACAAGTGTCCTCGTCTGTATTAATTTCATCAATTCACTCAATTTTATGGTCGAGTTTCACTTGATAATATCATTTAATCGATAAATTTTATTTGGGTGATCAGCCCATAGTTTTTCCAATTTATCAACTATATTAGTTGACTATCGGTTAATTGGAAAACCGGAATGTTAAAAGTTGTTAATGTTTTGTCTAAAAACACTTTGACCTTTGATGGGATTCGAATCCGGGTTCTCTGAGTTAGAAGTCCAGCGTACTACCACTAAACCACTCAATACACTATAGGTAAAATGTTGCGTCCTGTTAATCATTTTAAGCGGCACCAAATGTTATTCTCTCTGCGGACATTAAAAAACTATTGACCATACTATGTCCTGCCTGAAAGTTATATTCAGTAGCAGCCTCGGACTAAGTGACATACCTAGCAAATGGACTGAAGCAAATTTTAAATTTATACTTAAGAAGTTAAACGCGATCTAAATGGAACCTGCTCAGTCTGCTGTAGGTAGGGGTAGCGTTGTCAGGTTTTGCCTATAGGTGATTGATTGATTTATAGTTTGTAAGAAGAAGAAAATCACAAGATGGAGTACTTGTACCCATTTTCTGGTTCTTAATCATAAGTTAACTCTTGTTAAACCTGGAAGGACTTTTAAAGTGATCGCTCATAAGGACAATGTTGCTACTCGCTACTAGAAATATACTATCATATACCAATACGGACTTCCCGACAAATAGGGAACTCTTCAATTCTTGTCAACAGAAATGTTTCTTCGTTAGCAGATTATTCCATTCCCTCTCCAGAAGCTGGTTTCGCATCTTCCATTTCATCGCAAGGTGTCTGGGAATTGAATTAAATAAGCGTACAGCTATATATAGTTAACTTCTACACTCATGGGTCGAATATAAGTGGAAGGTGAGTTTTTTTTTTTTTTTTTTTTTTTTTTTCCTTTATCTCCATTTAGGAGCATAGGGCGTCTACTAGACTGGACCATCTGACTCTGTTGGGGGCAATCGCTTTCAGTTCACCCCATGTCTTGCCGATTTGTTTTGCTTCAGCTAGCACCGTTTTCTTCCACGTCATGGGTGGTCTTCCAACTCTCCTTTTACCTTGTGGATTCCACTCTAGGGACATCCTTGTTATATCTTTAGCTGGTTTCCTCAGTGTATGTCCTATCCATCTCCATTTCCTTTGTTTTATCTCGGACTCAATGTCTAACTGCTCTGTCTGTCGTAGAAGTTCCTGGTTACTGATGGTGTTCGGCCAGAAGCATTTGATCAGTCTTCTCAGGCATTTGTTCACAAACACCTTTAGTTGATTTGTGATCCTCTTTGTGTGTTTCCACGTTTCACACCCATATAGCAGTACTGACTTGACACATGCATTGAACATTCGTAGCTTTGTCTTTCTTGACAGGACGGATGCATTCC
>OY856186.1:106267870-106330196 GCA_963693315.1 Diogma glabrata | reverse complement strand
CGAAAACTTCAAAAAACGTCATAATTTAAGCAATCGACAACTAAAAGGTGAAATTGCATCTTGTGATGAAAAATCCGCTAAAGAGTATCCAGCTAAATTAGCCAAAATACTTCATGATAAATCTTACCATCCTGATCAGGTGTTTAATGCCGATGAAACTGGCCTCTTTTGGAAGAGAATGCCGAAGAGGACTTATTTATCCAAAAATGAGAGATCTGCTGGTGGGTTTAAGGCTGCAAAAGACAGGGTCACGTTGTTTTTTTGTAGCAATGCATCAGGGGATCGAATGTTAAAGCCAATTTTTATTAATCGAGCTAAAAAGCCCCGAGCAATGAAAAGCGTTAATATGGACAATTTACCTGTGTACTGGAGAGCCAACAAAAAAGGTTGGATGACATGTGCTATATTTGAAGATTGGTTTCACAAGTGCTTCGTTCCCGAAGTGAAAAGTTATTTAGAAAATAAAAATCTGCCGTTTAAAGTGCTTTTGCTTCTAGATAATTCACCAAGTCATCCTATAAATTTACAACATCCGAATGTCGAATTGAATTTTTACCGCCAAACACAACATCAATAATTCAACCTCAAGATCAGGGCATAATTGCCACGTTTAAAGCGTATTATATAAGACGAACATTTGCAGATATTCTCGGAAAACTAGATAACAATCCGCTCCTTACTGTACCACAGGTATGGAAAAATTTTACAATTCTAAATTGTGTGATCCATATTGGTGATGCCGTGGCCGAACTAAAAAAATCAACCCTTAATGCATGCTGGAAAATCATCTGGCCAGATGTAGTAAATCAAACAAACACTATTCCTTCAACAGAAAATCTGTATTCAAATATTATAGACTGGCTCATTCTCTAGGAGGAGAAGGATTCGAAGATTTTGATATACCCGATGTAGTAGAGTTATTTGAAGATAAGGAAATTTCAAACGCCGAGTTACTTGAGTTATTAGAGACATCTAATGACAATGATGTTATAGAAGAAATGGATTCCAATAGCGAAAAACCCGAAGACAAATTTACTGCTAAACTAATTGGAGAAGGTTTGCAATTAGTCAGAAAACTGCAAACCTTTTTTATGAACATCGATCCTGATACAGAACGAGCACTAAAATTTCAAAGAGGAATTCAAAATGATCTAATGCTGTATGAAGAAGTTTATAAAGAAATGCGTCAAAGAAAACAAATGTTAATTACAGATTTTGCTACGAGTGCTAATACAAATTCTGTACTTATGCCTGAAACCACAAGTTCCACTACAGTCGATAAGTGTCAAATAACACTGCCTACCACATTTGATGAAATATTTATTAGTGATTCGGATAGTGACGAAGTAAAACGACCGAAGAAAAGGCGAATAATCGATTTTGAAAGTTCTGAAGATGATTTAAATTAAATTGATTTTAATTTCCTGATTTATTTAAGCAATTATTTTTTTATGTTCTTAATACAGTTAATTTAACAACACGTTGCAGATGAATTGAATTAAATGTATGAATTAAAAATTTGAATATAATTTGGATTACATTTCTTTAAACCAAAACTGGTCTCATTTATAATTTTATTGTTCCGACAAAGATCTTTTAATTGGTTTAAAAGGTTTTTCTCTTTGTCTCTCTCTGACGTTTACAACCAATGAAGCGGTTTTGTCATCTGTGCAATCAGCTTCCATTCATCTCGTTCAATCACAAGTTAAACCAGTTTCGATATTCTATATTATGAAGGTCTTTGGTGTTGTCATCACGATAGCGTTGTCTGGGTCTTCCTCTTCGACGAACACCAGCTAATTGTTGTTGGGACACATTTTTGTCATTCTTCCTAATGGAGCTCTTTCTACATGCCAAATCATTTAAAGCAGTTGAATCTAATGAATCAGATTGCATAACAGAATCCAAGAAGCAGTGTGATTTCATAATTCATTTGAATTCTATACTGATTTTCAGCAACTCTACATGGACCATAAATTGTTCGTATGAGCTTCCTTTCGAATAATGATAGAATTCTACAATCCGTAGTTATAGTCAGTGCCCAGCTTTTAGTCCCTATAGTTAGCACTACTTGCTTTGGAAATTGTGAATTTACACGGCTGAGAAAGAACTGGTATAGCCAGTACCACATTACCTAGTATTTTATATGCAGTGTTCGGCAGCGCGATTCCACGATAATTTGCAAGCTTTAGAGGAACAACTTTCTTGTGTAACGGAACACTGAGAGCTGTTTTCCATTCACCAGATAGATCTCCTTGGTCTCAGATTGCTGTAATCAGATCGTATATACATGAGACAAGAGCTGCTCCTCTATTTTGATATAGATCTGCGGGGATTCCATCGATACCTGGTAATTTAATGGTTTTTATTTTTTTTATCACAGCATGCACGTTTTCTATTGTAGGGTAAGGTACAAAAACCTCACTTGACAGAGCAATTGCTTTGATAGGATGGACTTTGTAAGACCTTTTTAGTAGATCTAGAAATTGGGATCGCCAAACTGGTCACGTTCGGTCAACTGATCACGTTCGTTTGCTGTAAGTTCGTTGCTTAAATTTCTGATGGCAGTGGATCTTGGCTAGAAAACTTTTCTCAGAGTTTGAGCATTTTGCAAATCACCCTTTTAAATTTTCATTAGCCTAGTGTTAGTTGATGTTTTCGATACAGCTCTTTATTTATTCGTGTTTCTTTTTCCATAAAAGATTTGTTGAGGCTTTCCAGGCGCAACGATAATCAGTTTTTGGGTGTTCCTTGTCAACCATTTTTCTCTTAATTTTTATTTACCTTTAATGCTTCGGTAATGGTCGTTAAACCATTCGTTGTGTGCGATCGGTGATCGTTTTCCTATTGTAGTTTGTGCTGCATATATAATGGTCGATTGAAGCGTTTGGCATTTTTCTTGTATGTTTAATGTTATCTCAGACGAGATGTTATGCTCTTCAATGTTTTCCGTAACTCTTGCCAGGGTTTCTGAATGTTTGAATAGGTCGACATTACAGTGCACGGTTTTTGCTTGTCTATTAAATGAAGGTGACATCTTGCACTTGTTAATAAAGATGACAAGCACATATTTGGTGTCCAGAGGGGCTGATCTCTGTATAATCGATCGTCAATTACAGTAAAGTGTCTCTTGGTGATCATGACATGATCGAATTGATTTTCCTTTCTTCCATAATACGATTTCCCTGTTCCTTTGTATAATCGTACGTCATTTATTCTCTTGTGAAAGAGGTAAGTGTTACAAATAACTAAAGTATACACTATAGCCAGCTCGGTTGCGTAAAATCCGTTAATGTTACTTGTAAGATGCAACCAGTGCCGGTAAGTGTTTTCGAGCTATATACTTCTACCAATTTGAACATTGAAGTCACCCACCTACCATGATTTTTATATCGTGCTGCGGGATGTTTTTTACGATTTCTTCGAAGAGTAGGTCCTTATTTTCATATGATTTGTCTTCTGTACGTGCATCGTGTTTGTAAATTGGATCCCTTTTAAAATCATATCACATATAAAATATGACATAGGCCAAATATTATTTCATGATAGGATAGAGAAAATAAAAATAAAATAAGAGGTTAAAATCTTAAAAGCGTTTTTAAACATGTGCATTAACAAAACTAAAATGGAGTGGCCAATAATTCAGTTAGTGCCATATTCCTTGAATGCACTTTCTTCTTCAATGATTAATACTCAGATAAAGAGTTATATGAAGACTTGATTCTTCTAGGGAGCAAAAGCGTGCTCTTATCAAGGAATATAACAGAACTAAGATTGAGGGTGATACCGTTTACTGAAAAGAGGTCATCAGCCAGCAATCCTAAGATATCACAATGTTTAGTGAAATCTTAGTACTATCGCTAGTGGTATGTGACATTTCATGTTAACTCCAACTCCAAATTCTCCTCCGTTTTGATGACTGCAGAGGGTGTCCTTTCTCTGTTTCATGAATTCCTCTTCCTGGCCATCTTAGTACTTGTAGTGGCAGTATATCCAAAACATAGCTATCAACTTGATTTTTTATAATAAATTATAAATAAACATCTCCGAATATCCGATGCTACCATGCCAACTAGAATGAAATGTAAATTAGTTTTCTCTGATAAATTTATGAATGCTGATTTTAAAGCCTTGATGGTTGATATTTTCAGGGAAAACGTTCCATGTTTACGTTTTTAAATCGTTTTCCAGGTACCATTTTCGAGGTTGTTCTTGTAATGATTCTGAGATGCACCGAGGCCAGTGTACAGCAAATAGCATATTGAGTTTAACGGTCCTTAGCCCTTTTTGTGAATGGTTCCGTTTTAATATAAAAGAGCCGCTTGTTCCAAGACAGACGCAAACTCCAAAACGCCTCTACTATAGTAAAAAGAAGCTTGAATTGCATTGTGTTTAAGGCGTCAATGATTCGTCATGATGTAGTACATATCATAGAATATAAGCAGTCTTTACTCTGATCCTTTAAACTATACCAACGTAATTCTGTCAGTTTTAACCAGGTATAGCACGGCGTGGACGTAGAACTACGGATTTCGCTACCCTTGTACTTTCCTTGGCTTCTTCAAACTTGAAAATAAGTGGAGTGGAACCTATCTATCTTTTTAATTTGAATCCTTTGTCTCGATTTACGCGGTTTCGATTTACCCGTCAGCCCATGGAACGTATCCTCCGCGTAAATCGAGGGATGGGTGTATACAATATTTTTTCAACAAAGTTATTTCTCTGTTCTTAATTAGCCATGCTACGTACCCTATATTTATAAAATTCATTGAATAATATTCATAATAAGCTCCTTAGTGATTTTATGACCAAGTATTCCTTATAAGGCTCATTCTTATCTGGCCAGACTTACTAGGCTCATTCACGGTTGAGAATGAACGTAATTTCAGCATGGAATATACCATAGAAAGCATTTTTCGAGTAGGAGTTAGCCCCGCCTTTTTGAAAAAAAAAAATGGATTGAAATGGTGTGCTGAGTGCTCTATTGTGCAACAGTTATGCTACTAAAAAAATTCGTACCACAAACGGAAGAATTAGTAAAGTTGTTGTGAAATATAGATGTCTAAATTCTATAATATGATGGTAAAACATTTCTTTCTCCAAACACAACAACAAAGATAAAGCTATAAGACTACATAGCATTATGGATTTGGTTTAATTTTCCACTATATACAAGTAAGCTTTCTGTTTTCTCTTCCTTTTTTCTTATCCTTCTATATATTCGTTTATGTACATACGTTCATTGTAATATTATATCAAATATATTTGGTTTAGGAATGAATATCTTGTTTTGTAGATAAAGATGATTTGAATTTTAAAATTTTATGTAGGTTATTGTTTTTTTGTTGGTTTTATATCTCTTCCAGCTGTAACGAAAACACTGTGTTCTTTGGTTATTAAAATGTTGGAATGTGTGATAACAGTTTGAGTGTCTTTTTTGCTATTTTGTGGTAAATCATTTTAATTTGTTTGAAATTTTATTTCTTTTAGTGAACATTTTGCTGCAGATCGTGTATAATGGATTCCTTTTGAAGCTAATCTGCTTTATCGTTCAACTTTCTCGTTCTCATACCCACAAAACTAAATTTCAGGATGGTTTTCCTTCTAATGCTTTTGATCCGAAAAAGGATTGCAACTAGTCTTAACAGCTGCTTTAATGAGTCAGTGGGACATGACGCTGGCATAGAGCAACAATGATATATCTTGAAAAGTATATGTTTGGAGATATCAAGCTCAAACTTCAAAGTTTTCAAATGATTACCAAAATGTGATTTTTGCAAAAAATATTAATGAGAATTATTAGTGCAATAAACATATGATCATTACACTACCTTATGGTCGAATTAATGATCATACGATCATTAATTCGACTAATTATTTTTTTATTAATTATTTTTCGACTAATCGTCTAATTATTTCCGATTTTTAAAGATATCTCATTGTTTCACTAATATTAGATACGTTATTTTCAAGATATCTCACATTTGTTTACTTTTATTATATGTGGTATACAGTGCAATGGTGAGACATTTTAATATATCTCATTATAACACTATTTGAAATATAAAAAACTTAAAATGCAAGAAAGGTACATCTGTGATAGCACATTAGTTTTACTCTAAGGTTTTATTTTTAATGCAGTATAAATGATGGATGTATTTTGTAACATAAAACCATATAAAACCAGAAAATTTTAGGATAACCCATTGTTGCTCTATGCCAGCGAATTGTCTACATTACTTGGTTTGCCAAGTTCCATCTTCTCAAAGTTCAATAGGGCTTTTTATTGCTCGTGATTGTTCCATACGTAGTGTCTGGTCTCATTATGATGATGTGCATACGTTTAAGGACAGTTAAAAAATACAACCATGTTTTATTCACAAATATTTACAAACAGCTATTGGTTAACAGCTTATAAGGTTTTATTTTCTTAGTAAACGATACAATCAAGATATTTGTCATAAAATTTTTGTCACTCCACAATTAAGATCCTTCTGTATATTTCACAGATTGCCTTCTAAAACTTTCCCACCCTTGCTTCTGGCTATCAGGATTATGTTAGTTATGACTTATGGGGATGAATAATTTAGTTATAAGTTTATCTTTTCTATACATTTTGTGTCACCACGGTATAGTGTTTAACAGTCGCTCTATGAGTTACTTTCTCGGAGTTTCTGCGTTCCGCAAATTAACTAGCTCGAGCATGACCGTGCTCTATGTTCCAGTGAAGAAAGTTTATTTGAAACTCTAATGATCAAAATAATCAATTTGTCGAGTAATCTAACCATATCCTAACTGTTGTTATGGAGATATGAACAAGTTGATAACCTTAAATGATATTTTCATATTGTGAACATTTTTCGTTTGTCCTCTATGATTTTTTATGAACTTAGTGTGCTTTTATTCATCCTATAAAATTTTCTACACCAAAAACCAAAAATCGTTTATATTAGCAATTAAAAAAAAACAAACAGAAATTACATCCTCAAATTAAAATTTCAAATGTTAAGTTAAAATGAATTTATTCTAACATATGGAAACTCTACAAACTCTATAAAATTACTGTTGTTATTATTTTAAACATTTCATTTCCTCTTAACGGATAAAATCTTGCTTCAACATAATTTTAACATGAATAAATTTTCATGAAAATCTTAAATGCCAAAATAAAATTTTTCTATTCACATTCACAAGTTTTTCTCCTACTTTTCTATTCCATTCATAATCCTAATTATCATTTTTACATGTTTAGAAGCACATACATGGAACAGCAGAAACAGTTATATTACTTTGTTTTGTTTGCCACAAAACTATAATTTGGGAAAGTCTTAGAAAAATAATTTATTATAGAGAATATTTTCTGTGTTTAATGTACATACATTATTTTCGTAAATGTAAACGATTTGCTATTATTTGATGTAAACGATTTTCAAAACAGCTTGTTTTAGGTAGATTTCATATAAAAATCTACCTATTTCAAATGTCACCTAACTTAGCCCCACCATTTTTAAGAAAATTAAAAACAAATATTGTGCTGTATTGTACTACAGTTGTGCTGGATGTGCTACTCAGAAAGAATGCCATATCACCAATGGAAAAAAGTTGGCACGCTGAAACAATTTTGCGAGCAGAAGTTAGCCCCGCCATTTTGAAAAATCTGAAAAACAAAGGTTGTCCTGTATTGTCCTCGAGTTGTGCTGGTTGTGCTATTTAGAAAAAAATTTCATATCCCTAGTGGAAAAATTTTATAACACTAAAATCACTTTTTCGAGTAAAAGTTAGCCCCGCCATTTTGGAAAAAAAGAAAAACAAATGGTCTGCTGTACGGTGTTAGAGTTGTGCTAGTTGTGCTATTCAAGAACAAATTTGTACCACCAGCAGAATAATTTAAACACGCTAAAACGATTTTTCGAGTTGAAGTTAGCCTCGCCATTTTGAAAAAAATTAAAAGCAAAGGTTGTGCTGTATTGTGCTAGGGTTGTGCTGGTTGTGCTACTCAGAAATAGTTCCATATTATCAATGAAAAAAAGTTGGCACGCTAAAACGACTTTTCGAGCAGAAGTTAGCCCCGCCATTTTGAAAAAAAAAATGAAAATCGAAGGTTGTGCTGTATTGTGCTCGAGTTGTGCTGGTTGTGCTACTTAGACAAAAATTTCGTAACCCTAACAGAAATTGTTTACAAAGGTAGCATCGTTTTTTTCGAATAGAAGTTAGCCCCGCCATTTTGGAAGAAATCAAAAACAAAAGAAGTGCTGTATTGTGTTATAGTTAGCCCCGCCATTTTGAAAAAAAAAATGAAAATCGAAGGTTGTGCTGTATTGTGCTCGAGTTGTGCTGGTTGTGCTACTTAGACAAAAATTTCGTAACCCTAACAGAAATTGTTTACAAAGGTAGCATCGTTTTTTTCGAATAGAAGTTAGCCCCGCCATTTTGGAAGAAATCAAAAACAAAAGAAGTGCTGTATTGTGTTATAGTTGTGCTGGTTGTACTACTGAAAAAATATCGTATCACCAACAGAATAATTTAAACCACGCTAGAACCGCCATTTTGCAAAACTCAAAGAAGAAAGGTTGTACTGTATTGTGTTACAGTTGTGCTGGATGTGCCACTCAAAAAGAATCCCATATCAACAATGAATAAAAGTTGGCACGCTAAAACGATTTTTCGTGCAGAAGGATATTTTCGAGCAGAAAGCATTCGAGCAGAAGATAAAGCAGAAGCTAGCCCCGCCATTTAAAAAAAATGAAAAACAAAGGTTGTTATGTATTGTACACTAGTTGTGCTTTTTGTGCTACTCAGAAAGAATTGCGTATAAGCAATGAATAAAAGTTGGCAGACTAAACCGATATTTCAAGCAGAAGTTAGCCCCGCCACTTTGAAAAAAATAAAAAACAAATATTATTTTATTCATGTTTTTTTCTTTATATAGAGCACCAGATTCAAGGTCATCAGATTTACGAAATCGTAAATCCGATGACCTCTGATGACCTTGACTCTGGTGCTCTATATAAAGAAAGAGACATAAATAAAAAACTATTTGTTTATTATTTTTTTCAAAGTGGTGGGGCTAACTTCTGCTTGAAAAATCGGTTTAGTTTGCCAACTTTTATTCATTGCTTTTAAGCAATTCTTTCTGAGTAGCACAAAAAGCACAACTAGAGTACAATACATAACAACCTTTGTTTTTCATTTTTTTTAAATGGCGGGGCTAGCAAATTTTCAATTTTTTTCGAAATGGCGGGGCTAGCTTCTGCTCGAATGCTTTCTGCTCGAAAATATCCTTCTGCTCGAAAAATCGTTTTAGCGTGCCAACTTTTATTCATTGTTGATATGGGATTCTTTTTGAGTGGCACATCCAGCACAACTGTAACACAATACAGTACAACCTTTCTTCTTTGATTTTTGCAAAATGGCGGGGCTAACTTTCATTTGAAAAATAGTTCTAGCGTGGTTTAAATTATTCTGTTGGTGATACGATATTTTTTCAGTAGCACAACCAGCACAACTATAACACAATACAGCACTTCTTTTGTTTTTGATTTCTTCCAAAATGGCGGGGCTAACTTCTATTCAAAAAAAATGATGCTAACTTTGTAAACAATTTCTGTTAGGGTTACGAAATTTTTGTTTAAGTAGCACAACCAGCACAACTCGAGCACAATACAGCACAACTTTCGGTTTTCATTTTTTTTCAAAATGGTGGGGCTAACTTCTGCTCGAAAAGTCGTTTTAGCGTGCCAACTTTTTTTCATTGATAATATGGAACTATTTCTGAGTAGCACAACTAGCACAACCCCAGCACAATACAGCACTACCTTTGCCTTTAATTTTTTTCAAAATGGCGGGGTTAACTTCAACTCAAAAAATCGTTTTAGCGTGTTTAAATTATTCTGCTGGTGGTACAAATTTGTTCTTGAATAGCACAACTAGCACAACTCTAACACCGTACAGCAGACCATTTGTTTTTCTTTTTTTCCAAAATGGCGGGGCTAACTTTTACTCGAAAAAGTGATTTTAGTGTTATAAAATTTTTCCACTAGGGATATGAAATTTTTTTCTAAATAGCACAACCAGCACAACTCGAGGACAATACAGGACAACCTTTGTTTTTCAGATTTTTCAAAATGGCGGGGCTAACTTCTGCTCGAAAAATGCGTGCCAACGCAGCGTGCCAACTTTTTTCCATTGATGATATGGCATTCTTTCTGAGTAGCACATCCAGCACAACTGTAGCACAATACTTGTTTTTAATTTTCTTAAAAATGGCGGGGCTAAGTTAGGTGACATCTATTGCAATGTGTCTTATCTCGGAATTTCGGAAAAATTTTGGTGCCAAACGACTATATATGATAAGCAAAGACAGAAAAACTATTTATTTAACTAAAAAAACTATTTAACTATTCCGTCATTGGATTATCACGTTGCCTTGTAGATTTTCTTGTGAGGGTAGAAAGTGTTTGAAATAACTAGATCATACATCATAGCCAGCTCAGATGTTAGGGTCGATATGTGTTTTAAGTTCTGTACTTCTACCAATTTGAGTATTGAAGTCACCTACCACGATTTTTATATCGTGCTGCGGAATATTATTGATAACTTCTTCGAGTTCAAGGAATAACAACTCTTTTACGTCAGCTGCTTTGTATGCAATAGGTGCATGAACATTGACGATCGTTACATTAAATTCTTGCGTGAGGATTCTTAGTGTGCATATCTGCATATTAATTAAGCAGAAGTCGATGACATGTTGATTTACACGATCATGTATGAGAAAACTAACTCCAAAATCCCCTCCGTTTCCGGCTGGGAGCGGGCGTCGGTTTTGGATCAAGTGGCACGCTATATAAACGTGTAAAAAGATTATTCTGATGACTTTAACATTAAAACGGTGCCATTCACGAAAATTTGGGTTGGGCCTACAGATGTAAATTTACCGGTAAAATATTTTTATGGTAATATTACCGTAAAATTACCGGTAAGATTGGTAAAATTGGTAAAATATAAAACTGGATAAAAAATTAAATTATGGTTGCATTTTTAACTAATTCAAAATGTACGACTATATCACAATCATTTCTATAGGTTATAAAAACATTAGATGCAAATCAAATTTATTTTTATTGAGTTAAATATGCTTAGACAAGCTATATGCAGAGTATTTATAGACAGAAATATACATAATCAGCAATAGAAAATTCTTTTATATCTAAAAAATGAACGAAAATCGGCAAAATGGAAAAATGATAACAAATCCTGGACCAACTGATGACAGCTTTCTTCACTGTTATGTCGAAGTTATGTGTTTGTAAGGACAATATATAATGTGTTGAATAATATATGTAATATATGTAATATATGTGTTTGTAAGGACTATATTCGGAAATGTTTACGTATTAGTATTACACATGGAATGGAAATATAAATACATTTGAACGGGGGGGCACAAACTCAAAAAGTGAGTCTACAGAAAACCAAGCATATTCATTGAAACTTAATATATGTTCAAACTATAAGCGATGCATCCCAATCTAGATAAATGCTACTTTCATCGCATGTGGTTGGAAAATGAGCCCGGTTCAACGTTTTTCAGCATTGATAATTGTCAACGACATTAAACGAGTGATGTGTCACTTCAGATATGCCACAACCGACGATGGGATGGTTACATTAATTACACGTGCAAAAACCATAATCTAATCCGTGCATTGTTTCATTGTTTCATTCAGGGAAAAATATAAAAGGCAAATGGCTTAAAAAAATTTTTTCTCAAACTCGAAACCAAAATTTATAATGAAGGGCTGATAATGTTTCGTTGCGTTGTGTATTCTTAACCGTTTGAGAATTCCATCGATCTGCTGATGTTGCTGCTTCGTTTAAAGTAAAATTGCAACGCGAACGAAATTACTTTCAAATTATTTCCAGATATTCTTACTTACTATAAGAATCACGATTTGTAAGAAAACGAACTATACTTGCGTTCAACAATAATGATATCTATCTATGAACTTCACAATATTATTCAATCTAACATTCAAAGCGAAAAAATAATATAGAAATCCGTCTACACTGCTATAGAGCCAACTGAAGCATTTTGTTTTTCCAACAGAATGATTTTAATTCACTCGATCTGTCACAACACGTACTGCAATTGAAAAACAATTCACCGCAGCGTACCGATGAAATGCATAAGATTTCTTTCTCTTTTATTCGTATCAATTGCTCGCCACTACATAAAGACATACATACTGAGTCGAACTGCATATTATCTGAAATGCAATGATTCGCTGGAATCAATAACTTTGGCTAGCGTCAATCTACAGCTGTTTAAAAAAGTGTTCAAAACCTCAGATGCTTTTTGGTCTAACATCTAGGTTTTCAAAGGCATCTAGTTGTGATAAATATTCTTGTTGTTGTAATAAATTATATTCTATAATTCCACAAAAAAAGCACAAACTTTGATTTTTATTAAACAAAGGTTAATCAAATTTTACTGCAATTTTACCAATTTTACCAAGCCTAAGTAATATTACGTAATATTACCAATTTTACCGGTAATTTTACCACGGGTAATATTACCTTTACATCTGTAGTTGGGCCTGAAGTTAACACCCTAATCCCGAAAAAAAATTTGTTAAATTTAAAAATTAGAAAAACAATAACAAGTCTGTACAAAAAACAGAATTTTACCTTTACTTGAAAAAGGACAGACTACCGAGCGCATTCTGAGCGCACTTGATGCTCTAATATGTCTAGAAACAGAGGCTGAGAGGTATAGGATGGATATCATTGCTCTGCAAGAATTTAAACAGTCAATAATCAGAAAACAAGATTTGGATAGTCACTCTTTATACAGAAGTGGTTATCCTTCTCGAGGAGGATTTGGTACTGGGTTTCTTGTTGGTGCACGCATACAGGAAGTCGTGATGAAATTCATCACGGTCAATGAGAGGATCTGCTACCTATGGCTACGCGGTACATACAACAATATTTGTCTTATTTCCGTGCATGCACCTACTGCAGCTTAGACCGTCGACGAGGAGGATGCTTTCTACATACCACTGGAAGAGGTGACTTTAATGGGAAGTTTGAAAGATATATTTGAAACGAATGATAATGGTGAGATAATGACTGAGTTTGTATTATCAAATAAATTAAAAATTGCCAATACTTTCCATATCGATCGATTCATAAGCAGTCTCGGGTTTCACTGAATGGAAAAACTTGAAGTCAAATTGGTCACGTGCTAGAAACAGCACGTTTCTTTTAGATGGATCTGGTTCGCGATTGTTTAGAGGTGCATACATTGGAAGTGACCACCCACTTTCTTGTATGTGCTAAGAGCAGGTTCCACTTTCCAAATTCAGGCATTCCAGAATTCAAAGAACAAAAGCAGAAGTTAATATTACGTAAGACCCGGGTAGATATTTTTTTTCCTTTGGTCTTATATGAAAATTTTTACTGGTCAATGTGAAAAACAAGTAACTTTATTTTTAAATATATGCTTTTATTGTATGCTTACACAAAAGTAAAATAAATACACAGTTACGTTTGTTGATATTATGATTTATGTAATATCTACCGGGGTAGATATTGTTCATTTCAGTCGCTAAAAATATCCGTTCACGCGAAGGTTAAACAATTTTTTATGGGTATGATGTTGAAAAAAATATACGTGTCCGAGGAATTTTTTTGGAAAATAAAGGTGATCTAAATTTCGAGAATTTCGTGATTTTTGGCTTAACAACTTATTTTCAAAAATTCATAGCTTCGGTTCTATTAATGATAGAAGCTTTTGTTTTATTTTATTTTAAAGCTAAGAATTTTAATAAAAAAATATAGTCAATAAAAATTATTAGCAAATTCCTATTGTTATAAACAAATTAAATGTTAAAATCGATTTTTAGTGATTGTTCTACAAAAATAAAGAGTATTTGATATAACCATCGTATTCTGCGTTCAATTTTCAAGAAAAACGTATTTTTAATTAAGTTTCTCCCTAGTTTTACTTATAGAAATAAATTAATTTATCGAATTTTTTGCCTTTCCGCAAATTAATTTATTTCTAATGCTACTCGTACACGAGAGAGCAAAATTGCAGGTGTTAGAGAGAAAGTGTCTGACTCATTGCAAAACTGTTTACATATAGGAATTTGTTGGTAATTTTTGTAGATAACAATTTTTTTTTAAAGTTCATTTTTTAGCTTTAAAATAAAACAGAAAAAAGTCAATACCAGAACCGAAGTTATGAATCTATGAAAATAAATCTTCAAGCCAAAAATCACGAAATCCTCAAAATTTAGAACCACTCTATTTTCTAACAAAAAAAAAATTCTCGAGCACGTATATCTTTTTTTCTTGGAAAATGGGAATTTGGGAATTTTTCTATATAAAAGCCGTAAAAAAAATTTCAGCCAAATCAAAAATGTGTCGGTCAGAAAGGTGTTCGGCTTGTAAAAGAATAACCCATATATGTAGCAATTTGCATTACAAATTCAGTTTATTTTTAACTTTGTGGCTGGAACATTCAATATAGATCAAATTCAATTTCAAGCCAGTAAAGGTAGAATATTCTAAACAAATTCAGATTATTGTTATTATTTTTTTAAATTTGAGTTGTTTTTTGAAATGTTATTTATGACAATTTATCTGTTAACTTATGAAGTGTTTTATTTTTTAAGAGTTGTTGAAATAATAAATGTTTTTCAGGCTGTATGTATTCATTTTTGTTTAATTATAACTTTAAATTAATTTTTTTTTAATTTTTTCCAAAATTTGGAACCGAACCCCCATTTTCATACAAAATAGGGTTCACATTGCGCGGTTTTGTATTGCACGCTGTTTTTCTGGAACGGAACTACCGCGCAGTCGGCGGTATTACTGATTTTGATGTTTTGCAGTGATTGCACGACAAACGATATAGAGTACGTTTGCGGTGTGTTTTTTTCATATAGTGTCATAAATTGTCACACACATGTTCTGTGGTAGATTTGATATTTGTTTGTTGCAAAATTGGATAGATGTAGTTTTGCTTATATGTACCTAATTTTCTTTTAAAAATTTGTTCGATATCTGTTTGTAATTAGTTTGTTTTGTTTAAACTAATCTGATACATCAAATTCTACTTGTACACAAAACTGTCTGATCTTGAAATCTACCTATTTCTAACGGACATCTTGCCGCTCAGACTTTTTTTTTAATTGGGTTTGGATTGCAATTGCAAACACTTTAAGTAATATTATCGTATACATTCATATAAAGGAAACGCTGTTTCCTTTAACTACATATTATATAAAATTCTATAAATATGCAAAGTATAACAAACTAGCTCTTAGAATAATTTTTTGTTTACCACAATTGAAAGTTAGTGAAGTGATTTTGAATATTTGCATACCCCAAACTGTTTTTTTTTGAGCCACTAATAAAAAGAAAAGGGGGGCGAGGTAGTAAATGTTTAGCTAGAGCATGGACTGCCATGTTCCTATGCTCGTTCAACAGTTCACTACCAAAATTGACTACCAACTACTTCGTTGGTAAAATACCTCCGATAAATGAAATCATACTACTCGATCGAAGAGAATTTAGTTCTGGTTTCCTTAAGGGTGCACGTATACAAGAGGCGTGATGAAACAAACCCCAGTCAATGAGACGATCAGCTACATGTGGTTACGGGGCTTATACAACGATTTTTCTCTCAATGCATTGCATGCATCCACTGATGCTAAGACCATAAACGACAAAAACACTTTGCTACAGTCGAGATGTAGCATATAATTAAAAAAAAAAAAAAATAAAATAAAATATTAGTTATGTGAAATAAATTTTTGTTGACATAACTATTTACTTGAGACCTTCAGTTGCTTGGTCATCTGGAAACCTCCGATTTTTACAACTGCAGGTATAGAACAAATTGCGATCAATGAAAAATGTATGAAGTCACGTAACAGATCAATCCAAACTGGTGTGTCTGTATTGTTCGAACTATTGGATTCGCTTGATACCAACTCATTGAAACTAAATTAAGAAAAGCCATATTGATTTGACTAGCATCAATTATTTAATATTTTTTACGAACAATTATTACAGAATTTGTCTTTTTTCTGGTGGTACCGAAATTGTTACAATGATTTGCTAATAATAAATAATTTTATTAGTAGTATAGTAATATAATTTATATATTAATTTATTAATTTATAGTAATATAATTTATTTAGTAAAATTAAAAATAGCAGAAAAACTAGAAACCTAAAAAATTGAATAAAACACTTATACAATAATAAACATTTTGTCGTGTGTCAAAATGATAGTGTAATGAACTTCAATATATTTCCTCATATATTGGAGAAATTTAATTTGTAATAGAGTCTGTCTGCCAACTTCCGATAACCATCTTTAGAGTAATATATCATTCAAAAATGCTGGCGTGGAAGCAAACTTATAAACTTAACAATAAATGGAAGAAAAATAACCGAAGTAGATGTGATTGTGACCAGAAAATTGCGGTTGACTCAAAAAACACCAAAATTTTGTAAGCCAAATTCAGTTGCTGTTAAATGGATTTTTTTTGTAATTCGTGTAGTGAGGACAAGTTTTAGTTTGATCCTTATCAAACATATTTTGGTATTGATATGGTATTATTGTTCCACAGTTAGTGCTTGGAAGACTTTCGCTGTAATTTCTTTGTTCAGCACATAGTAATTATCGTTGAAAATTCTGTCTTCATCTTGAAATAAAAAATTTAGGAATAGCTAATTTAGAATAAATTCACAACAAAAATGTGTTTGTATTAATATTGATCATGAATTAATATCCCATTTATTTTACAGTCCTGGAAAATTTAGCTAATTAATTAACTTTTAAAAAAATATAAACTGAATACTATTACCAAATTATAATTCACCTCTTCAATGTCAAACAATTTAATTTTCAGTTTGAACTTGCGTTCTAATTACAAAATGTCCAAATGTACCCCTAAACCATTTGGTTTGTTAATTTTAGTAATGATGTTACTTTATTCAAAACTTGCTTTTTATTTAATTAGAAAGAATAACTGGTTTCTTCCTGTACATTTGATACTCGTAAGTTCATCTATTATAGAAAAAACTAAACTAAAAGACAAAATGATTTCTATGTTTGTCTTTCTTAAAAGTTTTTTTTCCTAAGAACATTAACGAAAGAATGGAAAACATACTTTTCATGAAATTTGGAATATAAATTGGATTTTTATGTTTTTCGTCGATTGAGATGAATTGAAAAAGTTTTGTTGATATTTTAAAAATCAATTTCGTAGTTGAAATCGTTGTCTAGTATTACGTGGTGGTAAATTTAGCGAAGCTTTGGAGTGTGTTTATGGGTAATTAAAAAAAAGTGTTGAAAAGTTGGACAATAAGTAAAAGTGGCAGGTTCAAATTAATCTTAATCAGATTTGTGTCAAAATTTGAGTCATACCATTTTAGAACCTGGCTCTTTGCTCTTTCAAAAATAAAACAAAAATTAATAAAAAGCAAAAGTTTTTTATCAAACGATTAAGTAAAATAAAGTGAACAGCCGATCATCGCTTACTGAAGTGATCCATTGTTATAATTTCTGTCGTTCACGACCATCACATCCTCAATTTGTCTGAACAAGTTCAAACAATTTAAAAGATGGAGAATATCACTTAGCATTTTCAATTCATTCAGATGTTAGATCGTTTCGGATGTAATAATCTACAAGTACCTCATTTGTTTATAAACTCAATGTTTCAATTTGTTTTATTTCTATATATAGAAAAACTTTCAGTGTTATTCTAGATTCAACTTCTATTCTATTTGGTATATGTGTGACGACATTAAACTGTTTTCTACTTCATTTTCATTCACCGAACAGGGCTGATGTAAACTAATTTTAGGTTTTTAACATAAGACAATTTAATTATTATTATTAACCTATCTTCTATTTATTGAGTAGCTCAGAGGTACTATATCAAAGCACATAGCTCGTAAACCGTCTGATTTGATAAAAATTGTTTAAATTCATCGAACAATTTTTCTCATAATGTATCTCCCATACTAACAAAAATGATAATTTTATTTATATAAACATTTTCATTGTTTTTTTTAATCTCCCTGAACGCTATCCTTATCAAATGCAATTTATTAAAGGTCAGACAAATAAACAATCTTTAATATTCGTTGAACACGGGTTTGAAAAGTAAATAAATCTTTTTTCATGATGACAATGAAATTTCTAAAACATTTTTCAGAACAAATCTAAGGGGATCATTGACATTACGACCTTTTCTAATGAACATATAAAAATGTAATTATGTTTTTAAACACTTTTGACATCCACAAACTCCCATTAGCAAAGCCGATGATATATTATTTGAGCAATAAATTATATACTTGAACGAAAAATTTAATCATTAAGTTCTTTAATTATTTATTATTTTTCTTTCCTTAAATTACCATTAACCTTATTTTATGTACCCTTAATATCCCATATTATATCATGTAGTATCTGCTAACATAATCACTAAAATTATAAAAAACGGTTTGTAGAATTTGTAGAATAAAGCGTTTATCCGTTTTAGCCGTAATGTTAAGTCTTATCGATTGTAAATCTAAACAAAAATGAAAAATTAACAGTTATGTATTATAAATGTTTTGAAAAAACTAATAGTTTTTCTGTTTATATAGAAGGACGAAAAATCACAGAATCGAATGGAAAAGATCTTTGGTTAACTTATTTGTATTCCTTCTTTCGGACAGTTGATAATTCCAATCATGTGCAGTTTTCCCATTCGAAATACTATTATGCGTTTTCCTTCAAAAAGCGTCCTTGAAAATTTTGTATATTTTTTTATAGGTACATATTTATATTCGCACTCATCCGAAACACCATAGTTTAGATCCCATTCCTTTCGAAATTGTATATTTTTTGTGAATTATTTGTTATTGTTTATGACAGGTATGCGCCATGTAGGAGAATTGCTGTGGCAAACAGCTTCAAATATTCACCATGGTCATTTGCGACAACGGTATAATTACCATCGGTGCTGATTTTTTAAGATCGTTCATTCCGTCCGTGTAGTTGGTGGTCTATCTCGCGTGGTTTAATTCGCGCACAGAAGATCTTTTTTATCAGCCGCTCTGGAACCATTAATAAACTTGTTTTTTCATAATTTATTTGCATGCAGACTAACTTGTCTAGCAATAATAACCGATTTATCTTTCAAGGGATTTATAAGACCGAGTCAGCAACTCTACGCGTACACTGCAGGACTTAAATTTGTGTATTGTCTTTTTCATAGTGACACAAGTTTACCACGGATTTTCATTGACACTAGAGCAGCCCAAAGAGTTGGAGTCCATAGAGATGGCTAGGCAGTTATGTTGAACTCTTGACATCTTTCCAAAATCATTCTTATCGAAAAAAACGTATGAAAAGATCTTATATGCTGTGCAGAGGGGAGCGATTCCTCTGTAGTCGTCACATAATCGGTGATTACCTCTTTAATGGATTTGTAACATCATAACTGAATTATAGTACTGACGCATGGCTTTTGGCCCTTAGAACATTCGAATAAGTCACCACCATGTACAATCATTTTGGATGATATATTTTCGATACCAGTTACTTTATTACGTTTTAATTTTGATAGCGCCACATCGAACTCCTCTTTGTGAGTTCGTCTATATGAACTTTTAACGCAGGAATAAGTTTTGTTCAGCGCCCGAATTATATTAAGCAAATTAATAAGTAATAATATAAGTGGGCCAACGATATTTTTAAGGTCTAATTGTAGCTTCTCATCTCCGTTTTGGAAAGCAGTCGACCATTTTTAACGTCCTTTTGTTAAGGTTTTATTTGTTGATAAACGTAACGTGATTGATGTTCCTTACCCAAGGTTGCACAACTGGTTCAGTAATGGTTCATTACTGGCGACCAGTAAAGCAACAATGGCCAAGTACAGGCAACCATGACTGGGCCATTAACATAATTTTGCTGGATGATAACTTCGGACAATAAATGGCTGCCATTCATGCGCCAGAGAAACAATCAACAATGGGTCATACAAGGTTTTACAACTGGCCCAGTAATGGACCAAAAATGATGAACAGTATTGGCCAAGTGCTGGCAACCATGCGACTAGGCCATTAAAAAAATATAAAATATTATCATATGTTAATTTAAATAAATGGAATACAAAAAAATAAAAATAAATAAAAATGTCTCATGAAAATAAATTTAAAACTTCAACCAACCTCATCAATATTATTATAGTCTTTCAGCTGATAAGCGATAACTAAACTATAGGTGAAATTTTTCAAACTATATATTTCCGAAATGGCTAATACTATAGTGAATTTAAATCCAATGAAATAAATCTGCTAATTCATGGTTGCAGTACCTGCCCAATAACAATAACCAATTCATGTTAACCATTAACGGGTGATTGTTTGACCATTTAAAGTAAAATGTAGTAGATAGTCCGATTCATGGTCGTCCGTAGATAGTCCGATTCATGTTTGCCATTAATGGGCCAGTGGCTTGGCCGTATTTCAGAGACTAGCAAACCCTGATTGGTTATTGAATCCTTCAATCTCCTCATACTTTCTCTTCCACTATTCTCTCGTTGTTTGTCTATACAGCTTTGTAATAGCAGGACTTGTCGATTTGTAGCTATTTTTTGTAAACCTGGCTTTTGTTCTTGTAGGTACATATTTTAAATATCGAAGTCATATCCCAAAACTCTAAATGACCAACAAGCGTTGGTTGGGGAAATAAAAATGACAATTGTTTATGCTGAACAGCGTCTAGGCTTTCCTAGATACATCTAGGGTTTTTGGAAGTGGTTTTCTGATTGTTCAAGTATTTCCTCAGCAACTTAGAATTCTCTTAGAATTATTTTATCCCATATAGAATAGGTAGCTTCAGTTATTGTAAGAATAAAAACCATATTTCAAGGCTTGTGGTTGCAGATATTAGACTGGGATGATGACTATCGAGTGCAGTAGAAGATCATTGGACAAATTTACGCAATGATATACCAAAAGCTAACCAGATTTAAATACCAAATGGTTAAAAACATTCGACTCCATTCAGTTGCACGGGTTTGGCGAATGAGACGGCGTACGCAGTGGTAGTCTTTAGTAGTTTCGGAACTGAATTTGGAAAAAAATCACGAAAAGCAGTTGGAAAAACAAAGGTTTCCTCCATTAAAGCATTGCATATACCACGCTCATAACTTCTAATGATCTGTTTTTAACAAAACAGACGAATCAAGTAAGATCAGCATTGAAACTTAAAGAAAAACGAGTTACGCTATGGACAGGCTCTCAAAGTGAGCTCGAATGGTTTTCGTCAGTTCCTTGTAAGTGGCCTACATTTATTGCCGATTGAACCTCTGGAATTCTTTGCTCAAACAGCCGTGGACATTGGAAACATGTTCCATCCAGAGGAATCTCAGTTATTTAACCCAAAAACCACAAATTGTAGTTTGTTTGATATGACTTCCTTTCTGGTACAGAAATAAATTTTCTAGTTCAAATATCATGGTTTGGTACTATAGTGAAGAAATGAAGCGAACTGGTCTTCAAAATCGATTCTAAATATAACATGTTGGACCAAATTATCTCTTACTATTCTAGCTTTTTCAAAATAAAACGAGTATTGGTCATAATTTTCCGTTTAACAAATCTTGGACCTACCACGAGAGATGATATGACTGAAGCTACAAAACACTTAATCAAATACATGCAACAACAGCATTTTTATAAAGAATTCGAATGCCTCCAGAAAGCACAAAATGTATTTAAATGTAATAGTTTGAATTAAAAAGTCACTATATCAGCATTCTTAGTCAAACTTAGAAAATTGGATATAACAAAATCAATTTAGCAAAATTTATACGGACAATTCTTTGATGGAGGAGTATCTTTAATGCGGCCCCTTCTTCAACAACAACATTGGGGTCATTCGTGCTAAAGATAAAATCAGACAGATAGTGCATAAATGCATCAAATTTGTAAAACAAAAATTCCAAAGAGAACAGCATTTAATAAGTGGCTTTACACAGGCAACAGTAGAGTTTGCACACGTATTTAATAAAATTGGGGTTGATTATGCAGGCCCCTTTAGAGTGCAGCTAATGCAAAGAAGAGGACATATTACTATTAAAACTTATGTTTGCATCTTCATCTATCTTAGTACAAAGGCTGTACATATAGAAAGTGTTAGCAACCTTACTACTGAAAACATTTTAGGAGCCTTATCATGTGGAATCTGTAGTGAAATTTATAGTAATAATCGCAAAAACTTTGTGGTGGCTAATCGTTTATTAAGCGAAATATTTACTTTTCTAAATAAAAATACTAATAATATCTCTACTTCTCTTTTAAAAAAGCAAATACATAAATTGGCATTGCAATCCTCCAGGATCTCCAAGCATGGGTGGAACCTAGGAGGCAGCCGTAAAATCTGCCAAATTCATTTAAAGCGAGTTTTAGAAGAAACTTTACTCACTTTCGAGGAATTCCCCACTCTAATGATTGGAATAGAGGCTATTTTAAATTCAAAGATGCGTTTTGCAACCAAATCTGAGGAAATTGAAGCAGTTACACCAAGAAATTTCTTTATTGGACGCGTAATAACGTCCTTAAAAGTGCGCACTACACTCTATGGCTGTTCCGTTTCAAAGAGATGGGAATTTGCCTAACAGTCTACCTCAGAACGCTAAAAGTAACGCTACAAGTCCGCAACAGTCTACCTCAGAACTAGAGCATTCAAATTCAAATAAGCGAGTATTCGAATATCCGATTAATTTGGGTATATTTTAAGTATTCGTTATTCGAATATTTATACGAGAATAAATTTTTTTATCTCCCAAAATATAATGGTTTGCCATCCCTTCATTTCTTTTTCAAACTTCGAAACCTACACTCAGAGAATTCTGTTGTTAAAAACTACCAAAATAGCCATTAGATTAATAATTTGGTGATTATTATACAGCTAATCACAATTTGTGATTATTTTCACTAATTTCGTAATAACAGGCATTATTAAACTAATATTATTTGTTCGTAATATTTACTAACAACAAAATTTCAAATTTTAAATTTAAAAACGATAGCTTTTATATTTATAAAAATTCTTATTGAATTAATAACATAATGAATTAGTTGCATATTAGGTATCCATTGGATAAATGACATATATTATTAGAATAATAAAGTTGTTTTTAAAATAATATTAGGTTATCAGATTAATAATACAATCTAATTAGATTAATAATAGGTTCTTATTAAATCTATATAAATCTATATAAATAAAAATGTAAATGTTCGTTTGTTCAAAATAGGTAATCTCCGAAAGTACTTGATCGAATCTTTTGAAATTTGGACACAACGTTGCATACAAATACAGGAAGGTTGTTACATAGTTTTTTTTTTTTTTTTTTTTTTAATTTTTTTTTTTTCGTTATACATATGTTTATGTTTTATAACGTAGGCTGTCAACAATTACAAGTGTCTCACCTGCTTTATTCTCAAATCACTCAACTTTATGGTCGATTTTAACTTCATGCTCAATTTAATCGATTAGTTTCGTATAGTGATAATCCCAAAGATTATTTTATCTAATTTGTAAACCAATAAGGTTGCAATGTGTTCTCCTTTCGGTAGGACTGTACTCGGTAGGAGCAAAAATGTCCTCAGTTCTCATATGCTATAAAAATATTCTCCTTGAAGCAATCTGTAATACAATATTTTACACTGAACAAAATAGATCGTTTTGCTACATATTTCTCCCAATAAACATATGGATCAGGAAAATAAAAAATCGTGATTGCACCTTTACTTATATCAAAATAACTGATTATTAAAATTTGTGTCGCAAGGTTGGTAACAATATCAATTAATTTACATTGCTCTATAATATATGTGAATATCTTTACTTTTACTATATCGCACGATCAGGTGGTGAACCATTGTTTAAGCAATTTTGGATTCAATCCACCGTTAAACATCTGTTTTTTTTAAATAACTTCTGTTACTAATTATCTGTTCTTAGTATTATAAATGAAATAGCTGATCTGCATATTATTTGTGATTGTTATAAATTAAAGCATTTGGCTACAGAAAACTTACCATTTTGAAGGAAATTTAAATATATAAAACAGTACTGTGTATGAATAACTAACTAACACCTTGCGCTTATTGATTCTTATGAAAGTGACAATGAATCAGATGGTAAGTTTAGCTGTATTTCTGAGTACTTAAAAACATTAAATTTAAGTGATTCGAGTGTAGAAATAGCATTTAAGGCCGGTAACATCAATACGAATTTGCATGCTATCATCCATCATAAATAAATAAAAGGATTACAGAAGTAATTGTCGTATGTGCAATCAAATATTCCAAAGCTAACGTTTGAACAAAAAACAATTTACGATCAACTAATGCAAAATGTTGATAACGGGGTTGGAGGAATCTTTTTCGTAGATGCGCCAGGAGGAACTGGCAAAACGTTTCTAATCAGACTGATTTTAGCAGCAATTCGATCGCCAAATAGCATAGCTTTAGCTCTTGCGCCTTCCGGCATAGCTGCAACATTGCTACCAGGTGGAAGAACTGCTCATTCCGCTTTGAAATTGCCATTAAACATGCAATTCATTGAAACGCCCACATGCAACATTTCCAAAGGATCGGGAATGGGAAAAGTATTGCAGAAATGTAAACTAATCATTTGGGATGAATGCACAATGGCGCACAAAAATCACTTGAACCGCTTGATCGATTATTGCAAGATTTGCGTGGAAATACCAGACCATTTGGGAATGCTTTAATATTGCTTGCAGGAGATTTCAGACAAACATTACCTGTAGTTTCCCGATCATCACCAGCGGATGAAATAAATGCTTGCCTGAAATATTCTACTTTCTGGCGACACGTAAAAAGGTTAAAATTAACTATAAACATGCGTGTTCTCCTCCAAAAGGATAAATCAGCTGAGATATTCTCATATCAATTGTTGAGAATTGGTGACGGAAAGGTGCCGGTTGATTTTACAAAAGGACGAATTTTACTGCCTCATAACTTCTGCAATTTAGTGTCGTCAAAAGAGGAATTAATGAAAAAGTATTTCCTGATATTCAAATTAATCATAAGAATCACGATTGGCTGAGTGAACGAATCATTCTTGCAGCCAAAAACAAAGACGTCAATGAACTTAACAGTTTATTTCTGTCTAATATTCAAAGCGAGGAAGTCACATACAAGTCCGTAGACACTGTCATGGAAGCAGATGAAGCAGTTAACTATCCAACAGAATTTTTGAATTCACTTGATCTACCAGGGATGCCACCACATGTACTGCAATTAAAAATTGGTGTGCCAATCATCATGTTGCGTAATATCAATCAGCCAAAACTTTGCAATGAAACGCGACTCACAGTAAAAAAATTATTGAGCAACGTAGTAGAAGCAACAATCTTGAATGGAGCTTTCAAAAGCGAAGATGTCCTCATCCCCCGCATACCCATGATACCAACAGATATGCCATTTCAATTTAAAAGATTGCAATTCCCAATTCGATTGGCATTTGCAATCACCATCAACATAGCTCATGGCCAAACATTGGAAGTATGTGGTTTAGATCAAGATAACGATTGTTTCTCACATGGACAGTTATATGTTGATAATACGCTATAATACGCTATGTTCTAGAGTTGGCAAACCAGGCAATCTCTATATCCTTACAGTCAATGGATCAACAAAAAACAGTGTATACCCTCAAGTATTATGAAATAAAACATATTAGAAAGGTGAGTGTTTTGTTTTCTTTATTTCTTATATTCAAACAGACTTAAGCCGCAATTAGACTATTGCAGAGCTCTGCAATATTTCTGTAATGGTAGTGTGTAAAATATTCATTGCAGAAAAAATTGGCAATGAACTCATTGCAAAACATTGCAATGACTCATTGCAATGTTTTGCCATGAGTTCATTGCCAAACTTTTCTGCAATGAATATTTTACACACTACCACTGCACGACTATTGCAGAAATATTGCAGAGTTCTGCAATAGTCTAATTGCTTCTTAAGCCACTGCAACGCGTGGCCGGGTCCAGCTAGTTGATAATAAAATGTTATTAAATTAATAATGGAACTTATTAAATTAAAAATGGAACTTATATTTTAGTTTTTTTATATAAAAGAAAATATAAATTTTTTATTAACAAGTTTATTTATTTCAATTATTTTCATTTAGTTTTAAGGTATTTACATTTCACAGTTTTAATTTTAAAATGATACATACTTTTGTTTTAAAGCATTTTTAAATTTACATATATGTTCGTATATAAAATAAAAAATATAATAAAATATATTATATTTTACTATATTTTTTAATAATTATTAATTTACATAGTTAAACTAATAATATATATAATTGATTTGAGTTTAGCAAATCAATAATATATTTATACTAGCTGGACCCGGCCACGCGTTGCAGTGGCTTAACAAGCAATTAGACTATTGCAGAACTCTGCAATATTTCTGCAATAGTCGTGCAGTGGTAGTGTGTAAAATATTCATTGCAGAAAAGTTTGGCAATGAACTCATGGCAAAACATTGCAATGAGTCATTGCAATGTTTTGCAATGAGTTCATTGCCAATTTTTTCTGCAATGAATATTTTACACACTACCATTACAGAAATATTGCAGAGCTCTGCAATAGTCTAATTGCGGCTTAAGTCTGTTTGAATATAAGAAATAAAGAAAACAAAACACTCACCTTTCTAATATGTTTTATTTCATAATACTTGAGGGTATACACTGTTTTTTGTTGATCCATTGACTGTAAGGATATAGAGATTGCCTGGTTTGCCAACTCTAGAACATAGCGTATTATAGCGTATTATCAACATATAACTGTCCATGTGAGAAACAATCGTTATCTTGATCTAAACCACATACTTCCAATGTTTGGCCATGAGCTATGTTGATGGTGATTGCAAATGCCAATCGAATTGGGAATTGCAATCTTTTAAATTGAAATGGCATATCTGTTGGTATCATGGGTATGCGGGGGATGAGGACATCTTCGCTTTTGAAAGCTCCATTCAAGATTGTTGCTTCTACTACGTTGCTCAATAATTTTTTTACTGTGAGTCGCGTTTCATTGCAAAGTTTTGGCTGATTGATATTACGCAACATGATGATTGGCACACCAATTTTTAATTGCAGTACATGTGGTGGCATCCCTGGTAGATCAAGTGAATTCAAAAATTCTGTTGGATAGTTAACTGCTTCATCTGCTTCCATGACAGTGTCTACGGACTTGTATGTGACTTCCTCGCTTTGAATATTAGACAGAAATAAACTGTTAAGTTCATTGACGTCTTTGTTTTTGGCTGCAAGAATGATTCGTTCACTCAGCCAATCGTGATTCTTATGATTAATTTGAATATCAGGAAATACTTTTTCATTAATTCCTCTTTTGACGACACTAAATTGCAGAAGTTATGAGGCAGTAAAATTCGTCCTTTTGTAAAATCAACCGGCACCTTTCCGTCACCAATTCTCAACAATTGATATGAGAATATCTCAGCTGATTTATCCTTTTGGAGGAGAACACGCATGTTTATAGTTAATTTTAACCTTTTTACGTGTCGCCAGAAAGTAGAATATTTCAGGCAAGCATTTATTTCATCCGCTGGTGTTGATCGGGAAACTACAGGTAATGTTTGTCTGAAATCTCCTGCAAGCAATATTAAAGCATTCCCAAATGGTCTGGTATTTCCACGCAAATCTTGCAATAATCGATCAAGCGGTTCAAGTGATTTTTGTGCGCCATTGTGCATTCATCCCAAATGATTAGTTTACATTTCTGCAATACTTTTCCCATTCCCGATCCTTTGGAAATGTTGCATGTGGGCGTTTCAATGAATTGCATGTTTAATGGCAATTTCAAAGCGGAATGAGCAGTTCTTCCACCTGGTAGCAATGTTGCAGCTATGCCGGAAGGCGCAAGAGCTAAAGCTATGCTATTTGGCGATCGAATTGCTGCTAAAATCAGTCTGATTAGAAACGTTTTGCCAGTTCCTCCTGGCGCATCTACGAAAAAGATTCCTCCAACCCCGTTATCAACATTTTGCATTAGTTGATCGTAAATTGTTTTTTGTTCAAACGTTAGCTTTGGAATATTTGATTGCACACACGACAATTACTTCTGTAATCCTTTTATTTATTTATGATGGATGATAGCATGCAAATTCGTATTGATGTTACCGGCCTTAAATGCTATTTCTACACTCGAATCACTTAAATTTAATGTTTTTAAGTACTCAGAAATACAGCTAAACTTACCATCTGATTCATTGTCACTTTCATAAGAATCAATAAGCGCAAGGTGTTAGTTAGTTATTCATACACAGTACTGTTTTATATATTTAAATTTCCTTCAAAATGGTAAGTTTTCTGTAGTCAAATGCTTTAATTTATAACAATCACAAATAATATGCAGATCAGCTATTTCATTTATAATACTAAGAACAGATAATTAGTAACAGAAGTTATTTAAAAAAAACAGATGTTTAACGGTGGATTGAATCCAAAATTGCTTAAACAATGGTTCACCACCTGATCGTGCGATATAGTAAAAGTAAAGATATTCACATATATTATAGAGCAATGTAAATTAATTGATATTGTTACCAACCTTGCGACACAAATTTTAATAATCAGTTATTTTGATATAAGTAAAGGTGCAATCACGATTTTTTATTTTCCTGATCCATAAGTTTATTGGGAGAAATATGTAGCAAAAAGATCTATTTTGTTCAGTGTAAAATATTGTATTACAGATTGCTTCAAGGAGAATATTTTTATAGCATATGAGAACTGAGGACATTTTTGCTCCTACCGAGGACAGTCCTACCGAAAGGAGAACACATTGCAACCTTATTGGTTTACAAATTAGATAAAATAATCTTTGGGATTATCACTATACGAAACTAATCGATTAAATTGAGCATGAAGTTAAAATCGACCATAAAGTTGAGTGATTTGAGAATAAAGCAGGTGAGACACTTGTAATTGTTGACAGCCTACGTTATAAAACATAAACATATGTATAACGAAAAAAAAAAAAATTAAAAAAAAAAAAAAAAAAAAAACTATGTAACAACCTTCCTGTATTTGTATGCAACGTTGTGTCCAAATTTCAAAAGATTCGATCAAGTACTTTCGGAGATTACCTATTTTGAACAAACGAACATTTACATTTTTATTTATATAGATTTATATAGATAGATAGATATTTCTTTTTCGCCTTTCAATGTATAAAAATACTTTTGGATAAAATTCAAAAATTGGTTGCTGATTGCGGATTTTTTAAGTTGAATAAATAAAATATTTTGAAGCACACATTTATTGCTTTTCATGTTGTATAAACTTCATACCATACACTATCAAAACATACTAGTATTGGCTTTGTTATAGATCCAGTAATTAACAAAAGTGACTGAATTGGTAATTTTTGATCTAAAGAATTTTGTAACGTCTCTTCAATATTTTGAACAGTTTCACCTATAATGGCAAAACTGTTTTGAGAATCTCGAACACTGTATTTCTTATAAATTTTATGCTCCAAAGTTTTGTTGATTGGACGGAGTATCCTGTGCAGTAAATACATAGTTAATAGCAGAATACCATCTAAATAATATAAAACAGAAAAATATTATATTATTACAGAATCAAACATTGAATAGGTTTAATTGTTTTCACTCAAAAAAAATACAAATGACATGTCCAAAAACAACTTTTTAACTTACAGCCGGGTATTCAAATACATCAGAATAGGGAATATAATACCGATATACCGGTATACCGAAAACCGGGATATCGGTAAATTTTGACCGGTATTCAGTGATTTGAATCCCGGTTTTCGGTATTTATGCAATAAATTAATACAACCAAAAATTCTTGGAATTTCACTGTAACATTTTTAATTTTTCAATCGTTTTTGTTTGTGAATTTATTTTACTTATGAAGGTAAGCAATTTTATATGTATTGTTGGATGAACCAAATATTTGCTTTTCTTTCGTATATATAATAATTAAGAGTAGTTTAAGCAATTAGTGTTTAATGAGATAGTTTATTCTCAAGCAAAAGTTGAAGCAAACATTGTAATTTCTACTACCAAACACATTTTATTTAAAAAAAATAGCGTGTCATCATCAAAGAATATTCCATAACTAAGACTAAGGGATGCTATCGTTGATTGAAAAAACTTCATCCGCCAGCACCCCTAAGATATCACTTTGGCTAGTGACATCTCACTGTTATAGCCAGTGGTAAACGATATCTCAAATTAACTTGTATGCCAATAGCAGGGACTAAAGTACGCGGGGTTGTCACACACATAGATCAACAATTTTAAATTTTACAAATCTTCCTGCGGAAAGCTAAGTATTAAACTCATTGGTATTAATGCATTGTTACCGTTTGAAAATCACTATCGGCGAAGTGCCACCATTTTTAATTAGTTAATTGATCATGATTGCCATCCATGTTTAATCATACATAAGCTAGCTTCTTTGTATAGTATTTGTGCGAATTCGGTCTCGTAATTATGAGTTTTATATCGATATAATCGATGTTATCAACTATCTTCACTTAATTTTAGAAAAATGTATTACATACTATTGCAAACCAACAACATATATGGTGAAGATGGTAAAATTTGTAACATCATGATGTGTTAAATTCCAATACATATAATTTTGATATACACAAATGAAATTGTTTCAGATTATACTTCATTTTACCAATTTCATAAAAATTATGCTCAGCCAAAAAAAACATTGATCTAACAAACTAATTCCGTATAAAACGATATTTAAATAAAAGCCAAATCAAATAATTATCAACATTTAGGCAAAATCCCTTAAGATAATTATATTAATAACTTTAAAAAACTGCATTATCGATCAATTTTTTAAAATTCGTTAAAAGAAATTTTTATGATTTTTATGAATTCATGATTAACTCGAGAACTCGAATATATAAATGTTTCCCCATACAAAATTGCATAACGCGCCTAAAGAAGTTTTCACTTCAAAATAACTGAACTTTCGGACCTCATAAAATATCTCCATCCAGCGTACGAAGAAGATTTTACCACAAATCGGAATTTGGATAGTAATCTCAAGTTTCAGCATATTCCGAAAAACGATATAGTGAAGTGTCTTTTATGATGGCCCAATGATGAGACCATAGAGGAACTCGTGGAAGATAATGTCGAGCTTATAGCAAAAATGGAAGACTGAGTCTGAGTTTGGAAGTAAAAACTTAATGAAAAAGAAAATAGATCAAGCGATGTGTAAAAAACTGAATTACACAGTTGCTGAGAAAAAAAACTCGGTTAACATAAGATCTAGTTAAGGGCCTACGAAATGAAATGACTCATTCTGAAGATGAGGGAACAAGGGGAGTATATTTGCAACAATTCTATGAACTGTTTCTTACGGTTCAACCAAAATTTGTTTTCATCTTATAGATCGTTTTCATGAGCTGGTATTTTGCTAAATAAGCTGAGATCAAGACTTGTTTCATTTTAATCAATTAATGTGATATGTTGTGTTATTTATTATTTTTTTTTATTTTGAATATTACGTAATATGTTAATGATTAATGAATTTATGTTTTTTATTTCAAATAAAAATTGAAACAACATTTTTTGTATGCAAATTAAATTTTTTTAAATACCGGTATTAAAACCGATATACTGGTATTTGTATTTTTAAGTACCAAAATACCGGTATTAGATTTTACTCCGGTATTGTATTCCCTACATCAGAAACAGAATTTCATACAAATTTGACCGCAAAAAATTCTGTTGCTGTAAAATTTGAATGGAATTCTGTTTCTGTTGTATGTGATTTTCAAGTTTTTGGAGCCAAAAAAAAAACAAATTAAAAAAACTTACTTTCTGTAAATTGAGAAGCTTTTCAACAATCTCTTTTAATTTTAGGTAGATTTCATATAAAAATCTTCTTTTGCAATGGGCTTCATCTCGGCATTTCGGAAAAATTTTGATGCCAAACGACTATATGTGATAAGCGGAGATGGAAAAACAAAAAAAAAAAAAATTATATATATATATATATATATATATATATATATATATATATATATATATATATATATATATATATATATATATATATATATATATATATATATATATATATATATATATATATATATATATATATATATATATATATATATATATATATATATATATATAACGATATGAGGTATAACGAAATTTAGCGGCACTCTCACGGTCGCATTTTTTGACCTACACCAAAATAATTTTCTCTGTATGTTTCGGCAAATAATGTCTTGGACAAGTTCGTGAACTGGCCATATCCGGGTACCGGTTAAGCGGCTAGAGCCTAAAAAGTCGAAAAATCTAGGGCGCTATAACTTCCGTTTGAATTATAATATTTTAATAAAATTTATAAATATTAAATATTTGAACCTTTTTTTATCATTTTTATCCAGATGACTACTTTGGCGTTTCAGGTTCCTCAAAAATCAGCTGTTTTAAAAATTTACTAAACTTTGCTGCCCTTGATCTAGCTGAAATGGCCAAGCTCATAATTGAAAACTTTTTTTCACGTACTTAAAATATAAATCTTTCCAAAATTTTCAAAAATAATAGTTTAAGTCTAACGGTTGAGACCCTACGGCTGTTGAAATAAAAACAAACGCAAAAAGCAATGCTTTCATCATGTTTCAGTTTATGTTATTTAAATTCATCTTAGCTTTTAAACATATTTTTCAACTATAGCCTCAAAAAATTTCAACTTTTTAACCCAAAAGGTTCCATTTTTATAAGCATTAGAATGCAACCCTTACAAGAAAAATATCAACCCATTTAATACCATAGAAAAATTATCAAAATCTCTTTTGTTTTTATTTTTTTTACTAAGTAACCGTTTGAAAAAAGATTAAATAAGAACAAAAAAACACAACAACAAAAGATGATTTTGAAATAAAATTGTTTTTCGGCTAACGGCTGTAAAGTTTAACTTTACTGCCGCTGGGGAGTAGCTAAAGTCTTACTTTTTAGCCGGCGGCTGCAAAAGTGACATCATTTTTACTTTTTCTGCCGGCGGCTGTAAAGTAACTTCCATATTTTTACGGCGGCTGTAAAGTAATTTTCATATTTTTACGGCGGCTGTAAAGTAATTTTCATATTTTTACGGCGGCAGTAAAGTAAAATAAAATGATATTATTAATTTGTTCAAAACAGAATGCATTTCAGTTCATTTTAATGAATAAAAATAAAAAAAAATTAATTTCAGAAAATTTATTACCTAAAACATATTTTTAAAAAATTTGATGCATTAATTTCATATTTTTAAACAAATTTAAACGTTTGCCGAAAAAATAGTGTATTGAATTCGGAGCTAAAGTGACTTTTTCTGTTTCGTCTATAATTGTCGGCCTCCCTACGGTCGGCCGCCAAACTATAGACTCAACACAAAAAGTACGACTTTAGCTCCTAATTCAATAATATACTATTGATAATGTTATAAATTATGTGTGATGGTATAATTGTAGTTGTGACGTAGTTCATTTGATCTTTGGTGGATTTAATATGTTATTAAAAGTAGTTTAAACCAACTTATATAAAACTGTTCCGAAATTGTATTGATGGAGTTAGTTCGGATAATGATTTAATTTGGTTCGATAATTTTTTTGAATTATTCTGTTTTATCTTTAATTTGTTCTTCAAAAATAGGCTGAGTTTTCTGAATAAATGTTGGTAATTTACAACCAAAATCGTTGGCTTTCTTAAACATTGCTTTAAAATAAATGTCTATCTGAAAATTTTAAAAGGAATATTAATATAATTAAAATGTTATTGAAATATACTAATATTGAATTATTAATTACCAGTTTATAACCAAGCTGTAATTTAAATTGCTTCCATTAGGTTAAAATTTCCGAAGTTGATTTTAATTTTGAAATGTCGCTGAGTCTCAGTTGTTTAGTCCTGTCACATGCAGACTCAATTTCAACCCAACTACTCTGTTCATCGAACAAAATTTCTACATGTTCTGATGAATCTGCTTTAGGAACTGAAAAATCATTTTTTTTAACACGGCATAGACAGTACAAAAATTTACAAAGTTTCACATACCAAACGTATGAATTCGTTTACTTGCCAACTATTTGTTTTTGTTTTAAATCATAAAATTTCTTATCGTTTAATAAAAGAATTTTAATTTTTCAATTTTCTTAACAACACTTTTAGCTTTTCACAAAACTGCTTAATATTTTGTAAAGTTGTTGTTTATTCAACGTCTGGATATAAACTGTGATTCTTACCAAGATTTTATTAATCGTTATTAAAAATAATAACCTATGATTAGATTAATGTATACTATTATTAATCTAATAACCTACGTTTTTAAAGTAAAAACCTCGATGATTAATCTAATAAAATGGTTATTAAAATTAACTACAAAAATAATAATTTATGTTTTTATCTTAATAGCTATACGTTAATCACATGATTTTTTATTTGATTGCCTGAATTCATTATTTTAATAAGAATTGGTTATTAGTTTAATCAACCGTTGTGATTTTTTTAATCATATTGACCGTATTTTTATTTTAATAAACATTTTTATGAAAATAATAACAAAAAGCATTAATCGAACGAATGTGGCAATTACTTTAATAAAAATCGTTATTAGATTGATAAAATAACTTATTACACATTTTTAAAACAGGCGGTTATTAAATTTACTAACAAAATTCTTTGAGTGTAGAAATTTCAATATTTTAAGAGAAATCATTTTGTTACAAAAAGTGCTACGTATTAACTCCGCTTGATACTGACGTCAAAGAACTTAGCAAAAACAATTCAACACTTATGACAGCAGAAGGCGTTTGCAAATTCTTTTTTAATTCTCTAACGGAAACGAACAGTGATTTAAGTAAAATCTTACTCAATGAAATTAGGAAACGAAAGGTTCAGAGAAGAAAAAAGCCTTAACAACCTTATTGCTATATCTTGGCACTGGAGTTATATCACAATCGAACGAATATTTTGATTGCGCAACGAAAACTGCTGTGAAACCTTTCTCGCCTCCTCAGCCTTCAAAGAGGTACCAAATTCTAGAGATGAGGAAAGTAATAACCAGTTGCAGGTTTCTTGTAATATAAATGACGCACTTGCAGTCAACAATCAAAGTAAAAATATATTGTAACAAAAGTCAATTACTCAATTACCGATTCCACGACACGAGATACAGTAACAGTGGTAATAAAAATCGCGGGTTATAGTTTAAAAAAACATTTTTGTTACTTAAATTCGTTCTAAAAAACAACAGATAAATTAGACAATTTGTATAATGCTCTATTGAGTGTTGACTATCAGCCCCACTTCAACAAAAACTTCAAGGGTTTTCTCTACGGCGGGATATCTAAAATAATAAATAGCCTAAAATTTAAGTATCTTTTAATGCACTTCTCTTTCTTAAATGTCTATTTCAAGAAAATAAATAAAATAAAATGCATAATATGTTAAACCTGTTTGATTTTATTCATAGTTCTTAGTACTTCTTTTACTATTCGAATACTAACCGAATATTCGGATATTTAAAGAAAAAGTTATTCGATTTTCGGATAACTCAAAATGTCGAATAACTGAATCGTCCACTCAGAACACTAAAAGTAAAAAGTGGACTGAAAATTCAGTTAACTTAAAAGTCAATGATATCGTTTTAATCAAGGATGAACAGCTACCAGCAACTCTGTGTGCTCTTATAAGAGTTATTGAAGTTCACTGGAGGTGATGGAAATGTACGAGCTCTGAGCTTTAAAAATTGTTTTGGGATCACCAAGAACCACATTTAAAATGTGTGCAAGCTGCCAATAAGATGAATCGGGTGATTCAAGCTGGGCGGCATGTATGAAACAACAACATTGGTTTTTGTTAATTTGCAATTACAGTTTACAATAACAATTTTCAATTCTAGGTAGTCAAAAAGTTTTTGTTTTATATAACTTCATTCGCTTATAGCACTACTAGCGAAACATGGTTTTCTTTTAATAAAACGAACATTTTTTTCAATTAAATTATTGAATGTAGCAAAACACTAATGTATGCCATGTGCTAACAGACGTATTCATCAGCCATTATTATATCTCAAATCTTTTTCATTCCGGCAACTCGATTCATTGTTTTGGTCACAAAACCAAAATCTGACTTGTGTAATGGATAAAAAATTATTAGAGATTGTTAAAAGCAGTTAAAATCAAGTAACTAAGAAAATAATTTGAACTTTTTCAATTCTATGGTGTATTTGGATTTTTTTAGAGAAAAAATCCACTTCTCGGATTACATGTTTTGGACTGGCACTAATTACGGCACTATATCAGTGCCGTAATTTGAATGCTGTGACGGCAGATCGTGGCGATGACTATTGAACTATCAAAGCTTCATCATCAATTAATTTTATTAATTTTTTAAGCTTTTTTTCGTCCGAGTTCATGTTACAAACGAAATATTAAATAAAACTGAAGGTAAAAACAAAACGATCGTCTTGCGAAAAGACACAAAACTTCATTTTTATTTAATAATATCACTTGTACGTATAGGTTTATAACAACGCGTGTGAAGCTAACTGAACGAACGAAAGCTAGGATAGCTATTTTGCAAGTTTCGACAAACTCATTAGTAGCATTAGTAGTGCGCAACTGTTTTTGTAACAAGAGCACAAAAAATTGTTATTTTCAAAAACTAAAAACAATTTAAATACGAACATTTTCAAACATTAAAATGCATACATTTTTTTTTAAATCAAACCAACTTATTTTTTCGCAAACAAATATCAGCAAGTTTAGATAAAAATTTAGACACAAACATTTGTTCGACACTTGACAGATATTTGGTTAGGTCTTTTTAGACCTAAGTCATTTCAAAATATATTACAATTCACAATTATGACCATGCATAGAGCATTCAGTTATTCGACATTTTGAGTTATCCGAAAATCGAATAACTATTTTTTTAAATATTCGAATATTCGGTTTGTATTCGAATAGTAAAAGAAGTACTAAGAACTATGAATAAAATCAAAGAGGTTTAACATATTATGCATTTTATTTTATTTATTTTCTTGAAATATGCATTTAAAAAAGAGAAGTGCGTTTGGATGTTTAAATTTTAGGCTCCTTCTTATTTCAGATATCCCGCCGTAGAGAAACCTCTTTCAGTTTTTGTTGAAGTGGGGCTGATAGTCAGTAGAGCATTATTCACATTGTCTAATTTATCTGTTCTTGTTTTGAACGAGTTCGAATAACAAAAATGTTTTTTTTAACTATTAACCACGATTGACAGAACAATTTGAAAAAATTCACAGAGAAAGGAAAATTTGTAAATTTTGAATGAAAATCATAGCGAAGTCTCAATAACTATAACTATATTTCAATAACTATATTTCTGTGTGTTAAGGGGATGGGTGTGGGGAGAGTAAAAAAACCATTTTTGACCCAAGCGAGTGGGGTGTCATATGAAGGAGTACCTAATTTAAGAAACATCACAATGTTTCTAGAACTTTGCGGTTCACAGTTTTTGTGTTATAGAAAAAAAAAATTATTAGTATGTAGCCTCTCCACCCCCCTAAATTTCAACACTTGATTGACCGAAAAAATAATCAAATTCAAACCATTTACAAGCTGGTGTTATTGAATCTTTTTTGAGTTACCATAAACATCTATGGTAACTCGATAACTCGATAACTCGGTTAACGATGATTTAACCTAAAGTAACATATTTTGAGTCATTTTTGATCCATGTAGATTTGATTGTAATTTACTATTGACATTTACGATTAGTTATTTATTTTGTTATGCATGTATGGTCTGGAAATATAAGGACATTACAACACAACCTTTTGTCAATAATTTTAGAATTTTATTCGCACTTGTCTGACTTTTTTTGTGTGTAAACATAAACACAAAATCACATTTACATTACCTTATCACAGTTTTCCAACACAAACAATGTAGAGAAAAATGTTTTCAGTTTTGTTTTCCTCTTCGTTTATTTCCAAAACTTTTCATTTTATCTGTTCACCCATTTTTTATTCTTATCTCAATGTTACGATTATTATGATTAGTTGTAGTAAAAGGAAAATGAACACAAATGTATGTAGGAATATGTTGGATGGATAAGATTATCATTTATTTCTGTGAATAAGGTGGATTTTTAGTTTGTGGGTGGTGAAAAGGATAGTATTACATGTATATGGATTTCATTTTGTTTCGAAATAATTTGTTCTCTTTCTGGCCTTAGATGAAAAAAATTGATTTTCATTTCCCCTGTGGTAAGTTTTATAAGTGTATTGGGTTAGATTTTAATCATAAAATTCATTGATTTTAGTATTTACGTTTAATTATGTTCGTGAGTTAGATGTAATTTAATGCTCAGTGGATAAGTAAAGTATTTTTATGAAGAATGTATCGACTTATTGATTATTGTTATTTTACATTTTTGTTGCCGAATAATTTCACAGTATTCACAAATGCACAAATGCACAAATCGATTAGTTTTGTCACATTTTTCGAATCATTTTAACCAAATATATTGCAAATATAGGATGAACTTTGAAGTACTAAGTAAGGTTTTGGTCTTGTGTTGGTTTACCAAGGCTTAGTAAAGTTTAGAAAACACTTGTATCAGACTAAACTCCAGGATAGGTTTTGGTTAGATTATGGTTTGTACATGGTTTTGGGTAGACTATGCAGACTAAGGCGTAAGATTTCAGCAATGGTTGAGTTCTGGCACATATGCAGAATCTATTTGAAGGCATTTTACGATCAACATGGTTTGACAAGTGATGATCTTACCCTGCTTTACCTGATAAGTCGGCTTAGCTCTTATTTTTAAAGGAATAGTTTCAATCTCAGCTATTGCATGATTTTTGTTATTGTTATTCAAATTTAGTTTTCTCAACATTTTATTATTTTTTATTTATTTTATTTAAGGCAATTCATTTACATATAAATAAGACCACATATATTCTCAAAGTATGCATATAAAATGCTTTTAAAAGAATAATCGATACTTACATTAAGCCTTTTTTTAATTTTAATCCAAAATTCAAAATTCAACAGCCAAATTTTAAATACAATCAAAAGATATAAAGAGACAGGTGATGTAAATAAAGAAATCATTAAAAAATATTACTTGTAATAATACAATAAAGATATAAAAATTAACCAAATCAAATCTTTTTACCCAATTTTTCAGAAAAAAATAAAATAAATTATTTGTATGACCTGAAATTTTATTATTATTATTGAGAATTATGGCATTATAAGTTTATCAAAAAAATGTTGTCAAGTATGTCAAAAAAATTAACTGTTTGTATTACGAAAATGGGGACATGGAAAATTTTTGAACTTGAAGCTAGCGCCTCAATTCGCAAACGCCACATACGTCCAAAAACCTTGGGCCCTATTCCCGAACACATAAATGTCATCACAATATTGTAAATTCACACAATATTGTGAATTTCGTATTATGTAACACCAATTTGGTGAAAATTCGACACAATATTGTGAATTTGACAAGAACAATATAGTTACTGTCAAAATCACAATTTTGCTGTATGTTTTGTGTGTTGACTTTTTTATACAAATTTCATCGATTGTTGTAAAAAATAATTTATAACGCAAAATTAAGTCTTTAATAATATTAAATAATCATATTTTTATATAAATATCATTAAAACATATTTATTTATTAAATTTATTTTTATTTTATTTTGCATCTTTTAAGATTAAAAAAGTTAGTTGTCAAAAGTACGAATCTAGTACCAAAAATCTGTTATTATTTTTGTAACCGCGTCAATGAGAATTACATACTCCAGAATATGAAAAGAAAAGAAATAATATTAATTAGATAAAAACAATGTATATGGAATTTGAATAACTTAACTTACGTATATTAGCGGGCTGTATTTGATGTCAAGATTCCATGTACAACATATGTAGTTATGTACATATGATTATATGAGCGGTCACAACACTTTGAAAAGAAACACATTGTTGAATTAATTATATAAACGTATATTTATACCATTTATTTTACCTGTTTTGTTGTTTGTTGATATATATTTTTAAATATTAACTGCATTATCGGCAAGAGGGTTAACATAAAGCAAAACAGTATTTCTCATTTTGTTAATATTGAGCAAAACAATGTGTTGGTTCATGGTTTTTAAGATCAGTGTCTCTGCTGACGGGGAAAAGAGTTGTGACCGATTATATATAATTCGTAATGTTGTGAATTTCATTCTTCTTTGTCATTTTGTTTTGTATGATGGTCGTCTACCATCGGGTGATTGTTATTCAGTGTTTTTTTTATTATTTATACTAAAATTAATGAAATAAAGTGAAAATTGATTGTATTTAATTAAAATTTTTATAACAACTTCGAAAATAAAGGATTGTGCATTATTGCTGATGGAATTGTTTTTACTCAATACAATTGATCTGATGGTTCTCGTCGTGTGTTAATATAATTCCATGCTGGGCGGACGTGACGTTACAAGTCACTGTGAATCCATATTGGTGGACGGAATGGTTTGCTGTTTTAACTGATAGCAGTATATATCGTTGCTTTAATAATGAAATAACGTATGCCATATATACGTTGTTTTTATATAATGGGTGTCTATGTCTATAAAGTGGCATTTTAACATTTTCCAATTTTTTTATAACTGGGGTTGAAAATTAATATATTGTTAATTAACGTACATGCAAATTTTAATTCGGTTAAATATTGAAACAGCGTAAATGCATGTACGATATTTCAATTCCTACAGAATAATAACTTGGGTAAAATCAGTGTCGTATACTTTACATACATTACGATCGCCACACGAAATGGTAAATCTAAAATATTGTATAAGCATCATTCATTACTACATGATATGCCGGTTCATATAAATAAAAAATTGTAAGAATATTATGCGTTAGTTTTATAATAATTAGTTTTAGACTTAATCGTACTTTTATGCAAAATGAAATAACGTATATGAAATATGAAATAACGTATAAGGTACCTGATTGACTTTTCACCTCTTTTTAGGTAGAAAAGCCAGCAGGTACCAATGTGAAATTTTAATATGCTGTAGGGAAATTAGTCAAGATTAATTGGCAGAAATTTTTTTTTCAATATCTTTATTCATTCAATAGTGCTGCCGAGTTTACGAAAATCAGAAAATCGAAAAATCTTTAAACCTAATTATCTCGAAACTACACTTTTGCGAATACGTTGTTTCATTATTAAAGCGACGATATGGTCTAAGTATTTTTTGTGGATATTATTTAACTGTGCTAGGCTGTTGTTATTTATATTATATTTTGCTGTCTAATTGATGACATCACATATAATCAAAATTACTTTATTGTTTAATTGATGACAGTACATTTAATCAAAGTTACTTTATTGGATATTGTCTACAACTGTGCTAGGATGATGTCATTATATGTATATATTTTGCGGTTTAATTGATGACATCACATATAATCAAAATTACTTTATTGGATATTGTCTACAACTGTGCTAGGATGATGTCATTATATGTATATATTTTGCGGTTTAATTGATGACATCACATATAATCAAAATTACTTTATTGGATATTGTCTTCAACTGTGCTAGGATGATGTCATTATATGTATATATTTTGCGGTTTAATTGATGACATCACATATAATCAAAATTACGTTATTGGATATTGTCTACAACCTTGCTAGGCTGATGTAAATAATATTATATGTCAGTGTTTGCTACTCACCCTGACATCGCATTATTTTAAATTCAACTATTTTAATCTGACTTTCTATATCAGATTCTGCAGTTTAATTGATGACATTATGTATAGTCAAAATATTAAGTGGATATTTTCAAATGCCGTGCTAGGCTGATGTTATTGATAATCAATGTCAGATTTTGCTGTCTATTTTATGGATACTGTCTAATATTCTGTTGTACTTGATGACATTATATATAGTCAAAGTATTTTGTGGATATTGTCGAATGTCGTGCTAGGCTGATGTATTGATAATCAATGGCAGATGTTTGCTATTTTATGGATATTGTCTAATGCCATGCGAAGCTGAGGTCATTAATATTACAAAGCATGCTGCAGTCACAATATTAATTTTTCATCGTTCATCGAAATTTACATACAGCCCACTGCCAATATTGGAGGCTGCAACAATTTTGTAAAAATTTGTTATAATTTGTTTGACACAAATATGAGTTACAGAATACCATTTTTAAACAAAGTTGTTAAGCATTTTGGTGAAATTGACAATATTGTCGATTGACAAATATGTGTTCGGGAATAGGGCCCCTTAGCTTTACGTCCAAGCATCATAATGTAGTATTAATGGAGGGGCTGAATTTTCAAACTCTGAGATATCAAGAATTCGGTTTTGGTTAAGGATTTTGATATAGTTTTCGGCATAAAACTTTTATGAGGACATTGTTTTTATTTTTGGGCAACGATGTATATCAAACAAACCTCTTCGTTAAAGTGCATGTTTTTTTTATCTCTGTTTAGAAATTTATTACAAAACTAACACGAAACATTAATACGTTGCCGGAAAATCATAACAGATCATAAATTAACATAATTTTGTGAAAAGATAATACAATCAGCAAACTACTTAAAAACCTCTCCATTTAGCGTTTCGAGAAAATATTACAAAATCACAAATCATATTTCTTTCAAGATTCCAATAATCTTGTAAAAATTAATTAAAATCAAGCTTTTTTAAAAATTCTAAATATATTCCAAAAATTAAAATTAAATCAAATATTTAAACTTTTTCTAAATTCTAATAATATTCCAAAAATTCTTAAAAATTCAAAAATTGAAACTTTCTCCAAAATTCTACAAATATTGCAAAAATTATTACAAAATCAAATATACAAAATTTTTTCAAAATTCAAAAAATATTCCAAAAACTATAACAAGTTCAAAAATTTTCCATGCCACATTTTCGTAATACAAACAGTTAATTTTTTTGACATACTTGACAACATTTTTTTGACAAACTTATAATGCCATAATTGTCAATAATAATAATAAAATTTCAGGTCATACAAATTATTAATTTTATTTTTTTCCAAAAAATTGTGTAAAAAAATAAATAAAAATCTTTCTTTTGACACACATGACAACCAACATTTTTTTGACAAACTTATAACGCAATAATCTAGTTTTTGGTATCACATACCAATCCAGACCATCAATATTTCTTCAAATTCAATGTTTATATCCGGAATCACTTAAAATCAACATTTTTTAAGCCAAAAATATGCAAATTTCCTTGTTTTGACACACTTGACGATTTTTTTGACACGCTTCCGGTACAGTCATCGAACACATCGTCCTTTCAGCTCTTCCTATTAAGTAAACTTATTTCAAGAAACAAAAATTTTGGAAATCCGTTCAGCGGTTTTTTAATATTTCGTCGCTTGTGACGGCCGGCCGGCAGGTTGTAACCTTTCGATTCGCCTGGCAGATACTTGTGCACCTCCAAATCGCCTGTCAATTTTTTTTGTACTCTAAAATAAGTGAGCTAAATCATATAAAAATTTCAAGCTTACAGGAGGAAGTTTTTTTTAAAATTTTTTTTACACTTTCAAACATATAGGGGAAGGGGATGATGACGTGCACGGCTGATGCCTGTCAGGTTGTGGTTTACGTACTTCACATTTCATGAACTATCACTAAAAAAATTCTAGCCTTACAGGACGACCGTTACCCAAAAGGTTCACTAGCTCTTGGACTATTATCTATATATAAGGGTTATTCTTTTACAAAGGTGTGCTTTCTGACCGACAAATTTTTGATTTGGCTGAAATTGTTTTTTGGGAGTTTTATGTATAAAAAGAGATATACTTGTTTAAGATTCTTTTGAAAATAGAGCGGTTCAAAATTTCGAGAATTTGTGATTTTTGACTTGAAGACTTATTTTCAAAAATTCATTACTTTGGTTTTGTTAAAGATAGAAACTTCGGTTTTATGTTATTTTAAAGATAAAAAATGCTTTTTGATAAAAATTAAATCAATAAAAATTATTAACAAATTCCTATTGTTATAAACAAATAAAATGTTAAAATCGATTTCTAGTCATAGCCCCCATCCATGTATTGAGTTTTTAGTATGTACATCGTAGTCTACGTTTAATTTTCTATAAAAAACGTTTTTTAATTAATGGAAAAATAATTTTTGCTGCAAGGAATAAATTAATTTATCGATCGTGGGATGACAAAATTTCCATAAATGAGACATGCTTCTACATGCCGAACACATTAGGACAAAATCTAACCAACACAGTAAAAATCGTTTCTCTATTAATAAAAAGTTAGTTTTTAAAGAAAATTGAACGCAGAATTCAATGGTCTTACTAAAACTTATTACCGGGATGATGGAATGACTAGAAATCGATTTAAAAATTTCATTTGTCAGTACTCTATAACAATAGGTATTGGTTTATAATTTTTATAGATAGTTTTGTCTAAAAATCCATTTTTAAACTTTAAAATAAAAGAGAAAAAAGGTGTCTATCTTTACCAGAACCGAAGTTCTAAATCTTTGAAAATAACTCTTCAATCCAAAAATCACGAAATTCTCGAAATTTATATCTGTTCTATTTTTTCGAAAAAAATAGAAAAAATGAAGTGCCTAATCTTTACACGCTGTTGAAGTAAAACTTCTTTGGCCACTGCAGCAGGTAGGTATTACTAAAAATATTAAATCTAAAATAAAATAGATGTGTCATATTGAAATTTAGAGTTTCTTTCTAATATTCTTGATTATATAATTTACAACAATGTGTAATAAAAAGCCATATTTACATGTTTTACAAAGTCTTACAACGTATTACAAATTTCACGATGGATACATGTCCACTTAATTTAACAATTGGTACAACAATTGATGCATTTTTCAATAAATTTAGCAAATTTGTCATAAACCTCTAATTTCATATTTCAATTATGCCAATTATTGAATTGACTTTGTAATATATTATATAAGTATTGCTTTTTATTACACAACAGTAAATTATATTATCAAGAAATGCAACTCTAAATTGCAATATGACATTTTTATTTTATATTTCATCTTTTTATTACTACCTGCCATAGTAGCCAAAGAAATTTATTTCAACCGCGTGCAAAGATTACACACACTCATTTTTCTATTTAACAAAACAAATTTAATCAACACAAATATTCTTTCCCGCCCGGGAAAGCCCGGGATGCAAACTCTAAACACCATGACCACCATGGCCACCGTGACACCACCATGACCATCATGACCACCGTGAACACCATAACCACCATGACCAACATGACCATCATCACGTGAACACCATGACCATCATGACTTCCGTGAACACCATGACCACCATGACCACCGTGACCACCATGACCACCGTGACCACCATAACTACCATAACCACTATGACTACCATAACCACCATGACCACTATGACCACCATGACCACCATGACCACCGTGATCACCATAACCACCATGACCACTATGACCACCATGACCACCATGACCACCACGACCGTCATGACCACCGTGAACACCATGACCACCATGACCACCATGACCACCATGACCACCATTACCACCATAACCACTATGACCACCATGACCACCATGACCACCTTGACCGCCATGACCGCCATGACCAACATGACCATCATGATTACCGTGAACACCATGACCACCATGACCACCGTGACCACCATGACCACCATAACCACCATGACCACTATGACCAACATTACCACCATGACCACCATGACTACCATGACCACCATGACCACAATGAACACTATGACTACCGTGACCACCATGATCACCATGACCATCGTGAACACCGTGATCACCATTACCACTATGACCACCATGACCACCATGACCACTAGTACCACCATGACTACCATGACCACCATGACCACCATGGCCACCATGACCACCATGACTACCATGACCACCATGACCACTATGACCACCATGACCCCCATGACCACCGTGACACCATAACCACCATGACCACTATGACCACCATGACCACCATAACCACCATGACCACCATGACCACCGTGAACACCATGACCACCATTACCACCATTGCCACCATCTACAATCGTTACATCAAACTCATATAACATTTAGTACGAGACTGCATAAGTAAATAAAAAATATAATAACAAATGAACAAATGAATGACTTGACCATACAAACCAAAAAAATCCACCAAACATGCTTCATTTCCTGAACCAGTTATTCGATTTTGCTCAATTTCAAAACGATGGCTTTTGTCATTTTATATTTCATTATATATGCCATTTACCAAGATTTGCGACAACTTATTTCTCTGCTTTTAAAAAAGCCAAATATGCTGCCATTTTTATTAATTTACGAGTCTAAGCATCCATTGTAAACAAAAATGGAGCAGACATATAATATTTTAGAAAACAGATATTAAATTAAATTAAAATGCTCCAAAAATTCGGATTGAAAATCATTAAATTTAATTCAAAATTACGTTTTTTTAATTGCATTTCTGTTAAATTTTTAAGTATCGAAAAATATGAACTATTTCTATAATGCACCAAAAACCAATGAATATTTAAAATATGTGTGTCATAATCGAATTGTATCGTATATTTGCCGAATATTATATTCGTTTTTGTAACTTCCGTTGCAAAATTCTCATAACGCGCCTAAAGAAGTTTTACTTCAAAAATCCTTGAACATGTAAATTTTTTATTTATATAGAACCAGTAAACAAATTTTCAGTTAAATCAAAAACGTGTTGGTCAGATTTTGTCCTATTCTGTTCGGTAGGTAAAAAAATAACTTTAATCTTTTATTTATGGAATTTTTTGTCGTCCCGCGCTCGATAAATTAATTTATTTCTTACAGTAAAAATTATTTCACCATTAATTAAAATAGTTATTTTTTCTGTGATGGGAAAAAAGTTTAACATTTTACTTCTGTTGACAGGTGCAAAAATGTTACTTTTCATAAAATACTTTTTCCCCGGGAAAAAAGTATTTACTTTTTTCCCGGATAGATAATTATATATATATAAATACATATATACACATAAATGATGAATATTATGAATATTTATGAACATTTATGACTATTTTAATGTTATGAAAAGCTATACCGTTTTCTTCTTGATGTTAATAACTGGTTTTGACAAATAAAATGAAACTTAATTTTAAGTTTTTATTCAAGAAAAATTCGTATGCTGTGGTGAATATACATATTGTAATATTTGTTTAATATTATTTATTCAATAATTATATTAATATTTGTCCAGTCACAGAAAAAAATAGTGTATTATACACGGGAAAAATTGTAGATTTTAGCTCTCGGTTTTTTGTCTCCCTCCGCTTCGCGTCGGGAGACAACACAACCTCGAGCTAAAATCTACTACTTTTTTCCCTTGTATAATAAATACGTTTTTTATAGACAATTAAAAAAATAATTCTCGAACAAACATATTTTTTTTTTCTCGATAGATAACCCCTGAAAATAAGTTCAGCCAAATCAAAAATGTGTTAATAAAACTGAATCTAACAAAATATGGTGTGCAATTTATGAAATTTTTTGGCTAACCACAAAATTGTCGGCTAGCCCTGATGAGAATGATATACTTTTTTAAAGTGTAATAAAAAGTACTTATCGGTTCGAAACTAGATCGATCGACATTTTTGTGGACAGCAAAAAAAAATTTCATAAATTGCACACCATATTTTGTTAGATTCAGTCTTATTATTCATGATGGGATAACTTCCATCGGAGTGATGTAATATCACAAATAATTGATTGAATTAATTCAAAAATGTGTTGGTCAGATTTTGTCCAAATCTATTTGATTTGTAAAATAATTCCCCATATGTGCATGCATATTTCCAAAAATTAGAACCAATACGATACAAATCATAATTGCTTAGGTATGATTAAACACAAATATCGAATCTGCTTGCATTATTAGAGCTGCAATCACATGTTCCAAACAATGGATATTGGCGTTTCTTTTTCTCTTTGGAGTAACATTGATGCACCAAGTCTTTGCAATGGAACCATAAACCGAGAAAAAAGATTGTGAACAATAACATCAAAGCTACAGGTTTAAAGTGTTTTGCTTATTGAGAGAAAAATGCTACTCTATCACTATCAATAACAAACAAAGCACATGCATCATGTAGGTTATTGCAAGGAATTGATAAAATACATAATATGCAGAAATATCAACAAAGGATGCGATTTGACTGTTTTTAAAATAGTATATAACTTTGGATTTATAAATAAAATTAGTCTTATTATTAGGGTTCCGTTTTTTATACGGAACACTATTGGTGAAAGTACAACGTGTTTTTCACATTATTTCGATTATCTCGTGAACAATGGTTCACGAGATAATCGAAATAATGTGAAAAACACGTTGTACTTTCACCAATAGTGTTCCGTATAAAAAACGGAACCCTAATAATAAGACTAATTTTATTTATAAACCCAAAGTTATATACTATTTTAAAAACAGTCAAATCGCATCCTTTGTTGATATTTTTGCATATTATGTATTTTATCAATTCCTTGCAATAACCTACATGATGCATGTGCTTTGTTTGTTATTGATAGTGATAGAGTAGCATTTTTCTCTCAATAAGCAAAACACTTTAAACCTGTAGCTTTGATGTTATTGTTCACAATCTTTTTTTCTCGGTCTATGGTTCCATTGCAAAGACTTGGTGCATCAATGTTACTTACTGAAATCCGATGAACTTAAAATTTGAGGTGGTTATGGTGGGTTAAAAAATAACGGGATGGTGGGTTAATAAATAGATGGTGGGTTGGAAGAGATGGTGGGTTAAAAAATAAATAAAGTTGTGTTCGTTTGTTTTAAAGAGGTACGATGTAAAGCCTTTGAAAACATACATTTTTTTATCGAGACGAGTAAGGTATCATATGAAAGGGCTTCATTTCAGCATTATTTAAAAATATATTTTGAGATTTTACACCTCACCATTTTTTGTAAAATTTTGAAAAATGACGTTTTCTGGATGTTTTATTGCCCCGATTAACTCCGACCCTACTTCATCGAAAATCTTGAAATATATTTGGAATGATAGAAAATTGAGTAGGTTTTTAATGGAAAATATAGAAAAGTGGCAGATACTCATAACTATATTTATTAAAGGGGTGGGAATGTTAAGGGGTAAAAACATCATTTAAAAGCAGGTCATGTGGGGTGTCATTTGAAAGAGCACTTCATTTTATAAATACTGCCATTTTTTTTAGAACTTTGCAATGCATAGTTTTTGAATTATTATCAATAAAGTGACACAAAAAGTTGGTCTCCCCTTGCATTTCGAGCCTAATTAACAGAAAAATTTGAAAAAATTCACAGAGACAGGAAGTTTGATAAACTCTGAACGAAAATTATAACGAACTCACAAATAATTATATGTTTGTGCTTTTAAGGGATTGGGGTGGGGAAGGGTGAAAAAAATCTTTTTTGACCCAAGCGAGTGGGGTGTCATTTGAAAGAGCACCAAATTTCAGAAACTTTGCAATTTTTTTAGATTTTTGCGGTATACAGTTTTTGAGTTATTCTCAAAAAGGTGCAAATTCCAGACCGTCCCCCCCCCCTCCCTACGTTTCGACACTGATAGACAGAAAAAATTGAAAAAATTCATAGAGACAGGAAGTTTGCTATATTTTGAACGAAAATTATAGCGAACTCTCAAATAATTATATTTCTGTGTGTTTAGGGGATGGGTGTAAGTAGGGTAAAAAAATCTTTTTTTGACCCAAGCGAGTAGGGTGTCATTTGAAAGAGCACCGAATTTCCAAAACATTGCAATTTTTTTTAGAATTTGCCGGCACACAGTTTTTGAGTTATTCTAAAAAAATGTGCAAATTCCAGACCGCCCCCCCCCTACGTTTCGACAATGATTGACAGAAAAAATTTAAAAAATTCATAGAGACAGGAAATTTGCTATATTTTGAACGAAAATTATAGCGAACTCTCAAATAATTATATTTCTGTGTGTTTAGGGGATGGGTGTAAGGAGGGTAAAAAAAACTTTTTTTGACCCAAGCGAGTGGGGGATCATATGAAAGAGCACCAAATTTCAGAAACATTGCAATTTTTTAGAATTTTGCGGCACACAGTTTTGGAGTTATTCTAAAAAAATGTGCAAATTCCAGACCGTCCCCCCCCCCCCCTACGTTTCGACGCTGATTGACAGAAAAAATTTAAAAAATTCATAGAGACAGGAAGTTTGCTATATTTTGAATGAAAATTATAGCGAACTCACAAATAATTATATTTCTGTGTGTTTGGGGGATGGGTGTAGGGAGGGTAACAAAAATGTTTTTTGACCCAAGCGAGTAGGGTGTCATTTGAAAGAGCACTAAATTTCAGAAACAATACAATTTTTTTTAGAATTTTGCGGTACTCAGTTTTAGATTTATTCTAAAAAATGTGTAAATTCCAGACCGTTCCCCCCCATGCGTTTCAACACTGATAGACAGAAAAAATTTAAAAAATTCATAGAGACAGGAAGTTTGCTATATTTTCAACGAAAATTATATCGAGCTCTCAAATAATTATATTTCTTTGTGTTTAGGGGATGGGTGTGGGGAGTTTAAAAAAAACTTTTTTGGAACCAAACGAGTGGGGTGTCATTTGAAAGAACATTTAATTTAAGAAACATTGCAGTACTTTTTAGAATTCTGCGATGCACAGTTTTTTAGTTATTGATAAAAAAGTGCTATTTTAAGTGTATGTATACCACCCCATATTCCGACGCTGATTTATAGAACAAATATTCCCAATTTAGACCATTAAAATACTGGTTAAATCTTTCTTTAGCTCACATAAATAGCTATGGATAAGATTTAACCTCAAGTAACATTTTTGATCAATGTAGATGTGATTGACATTTACTATTGACGTTTACGATTAAACATTTATTCTGTTATGCGTCCATAGTCTGGCGATATAAAGACTTTACAACATAGCTTTATGCCATATTTTTGATATTGTGTTCTTTTACATTCACGGAACCCTTTTATTCGCACTTGTCCGACTTTTTTTTTTATTAGACTAGAAATTAATTATTGAACTTATTAATACTTTTGCCCAATTTTTTTTTAAAACAGTGGCATCAAAGTAAATATTCACTAAAAATGTTTGTGTTCTTAGACCGGCTATTCGATTAATCTCCCACAACAGCTCTATGCATGTATGGGTCTGCTTTTTCAGGTTTTATTTAAAATATTGCCTTGAAATATTGCAATTAGTATACTAAACGCATACATCCCACAAAGCGCATGCATCAATGTAGATTGTAGAGTATTGCAAACAATTGATATAATGTATTTGAAATAATTGCAATATGACCATATTTGAGAACAGCATATGATTTGGATTGATAAATGCAATTAGTTAACATGACGGGACGCTAGACTAACGTTTTGTATTGCGAGTATGAGATTCCAGAATAAGGCAATCGCAATTGTGTCGCCCAGCATACGAATATTTTTACGTTCACCTAATTGTTCGCGACACATTTAAGAAAAATATACCGAAAAATCGCATTATTTAAATCAAATATTTCTATATTATAAAATGTTAATCTTTTGAACTGCCATATTTTGCTATCTATTCATTAAAGTTATTGTGTTAACTTTTTGTGTGTACTAATGCGTTTTAGATTTAACATAAATTTCATTTTTGAATTTATTTAGCTTTAGAGACCTTTAGCTTATTGCTCTTGCTGACTGCCAAATGATACCAATATTTCAATTTTTTTCAAACTTTTTTATAAAACTAATAAAATAAATTATATTAAATGACAATAAAAAAATTATAAGAGTAGTTGCTTCAACAAAAAACAGTTTCCAACCACTTATTTGGAAAGCACGGCCATCGACGTGCGGGCACGTTCTAGTATAGAAAATAACAGAGGTCCCAGAATAGATTTACAGCGTTCTAGTTTTTATTCTAACAGTTTCAGAAATAGTCTTTTGTTTTTTTGATTATTTGCGAACAAATTATTGTACATTCTAAAGTGGACTTTTGATTTTTGAATATATTAAAAACGTACTCTTTATCCAGCTACTGTGAGATACAAACCGATGAGATAACAATATAAAAATATGATGAGAAAACATCATGTATTTATCTCTTTTATCATGAGTCATCAAAATATTCCCCTTAAGTATTCTCCAATTTCGAAAAAAAATAAGTTCGAATTTATTTTACTATATTATCTCGCTGATATAAAATAAAATTGATTTTTCATGCCTTTTTGTGTTTTTTTTCCTATGTCATGAAAATATATAATAAAACACCGTGAATCTTTAAACTCAGTTGTTTTAGAGTCTTCTTACAGATTTTATGCTGGCGCACAATTATTATGCGAAAAGCTTTAAATATTTTTATCAGTCAAAAGAATTAAAAACAAGCAGAAGAAAATGACAAAAGGAATACGAAAATTTTTGTTTTATAAATTTTTAATGATTTTCCTTTTGTTATGATTTTCTGAACGGAATATACCTTTTTTAATATTCTTAGTAATAAGATCATGTTTTTTTTTTTTTTTTTTTTTATTCTATGTTAGGCATGTTTAGTGTTAACCAATATAGATCAACGTCTCTGAATATCCGAAGATACCATGCTAACTAAGGAACTAGGGCTTGAAAGTATTATTCAATTTTCTTTGAGGAATTTATTAATGTTGATCTTAAAGTTTTGAGGATTAAAATTATCAGGAAAGACCCACGCCGGTAAGGCATTCCAGAGATGAGAAACTCTGTTAAAAAAATCGCGTTGAAAAGCGACAGTTCTACACCTAGTCACTCGAACCGTAAAAGGATGGGCTGATGTTGATGCTCTAGTGAAACGCGCAAAGTTTGCTGGTTCAGGCAAAATCGATTTGATCTCCGCAGACGTCCGTTCGTCCATAATATACTTGTAGAATACCGTCAAATCAGCGACGTCTCTTCTATGTTGCAAGGAATCAAGCTCGTTAGTAAGAGTCGAGTTGCCGATCAATTTAACAGCTCTCCGCTGTACAGAATCAAGACATTTCAAACTACTTATGTAAGCTCCTCCCCATATGTGAGAACAATACTCCATGCAGGGACGAATAAATGATTTATATATTAAAAGAAGCTGCTCGCTATTAAAAACCTTACGACAACGACCCAAAAATCCTAATTTTTGAACAGCGTTCTTTGCTAGGCTAAAAATATGAGAATTCCATTTCATACTATTTTCAATCTCAACTCCTAGAAGTTTAATAGATTCTTTCTCTTCAAGATTATTTGAATCAAACTTTAATAAAAATGGATTAGGTGTTGATAACCTAGAAAAATGGCAAACTTGAGTTTTACTTGTGTTGAATTCAACACTGTTAGCAACTCCCCAATCTAAGATGGTTTTTAAATCAATATTTAATGAGTCTATCAAGTTTGATCTAGCGATATTAAGATTTGATGGTGCATACAAATTTGGCATTTCATGTGACGCATGAAGTGTGCTAGTCAAGTTTGCTATCAATTCTTACTTTCATGTAAGAAAGTTGGAATTTAAGAAGAGATGAAAAGAAACATGGAAATGTATTATTTGTTGTTTTGTTTCGTGTTAATATTTACCTTTTTTGTTTTTCCTATACAATCTTAAATGTGAGAAAATGTTTTTATTTTCATGTTTTGTTTTATGAATTTTTAAAGAAAATATTTGTTCTCTTGACAAAAGAGAATAATTTTATTATTTTTTTCGTGTTTGTTTTACTGAAAGCAGAAATCACTCTTTAAGGGTAAATTGGAAAATTGGGTTGTAAAATATTTTGTTGATGTTATAATTTTTGACTGTAAATTAGATTAAATTGAATGAAATTATCTTTGTAGAAGTTCGTCAGGTTGATGTTTTTAACGATAAAATATTTATGAAATAAATTGGATTTTTATTTACAGAATTTGAGAAGTAACGTGTTAAGAAAATCAAAAATATAAACAACTTTTGAATTTAATACATAATTTATTTTTTATTTTTGCTGATGTTGCTTTTGAAGACAGTGATGACTGATGGTATTGATTGATCGAAAAATCAAATTGTTTTTAAGAAAGAGGCTGCTTGTTTAAATGGTAATACACATATGAAAATCACAAACTGGATAAAACAATTTATTTCCAATATACGGGTGCAAGTAAGCATTTAAATTCATTTTCTTTTATTTGTAAAAATACACTTCGAACTTAACTTTTCTACTGCTGTTGAGGTGTTCACTTTAGATGAACAGGAATGCAAGATATTAATTAGAATATGTATATACATTCACAGGGTTCATTCATAGGGTTGTATGACATTTCATTTAACAAATGATTCCAAATCGGATCCACTCCAGTTGGCCATCTCCAAATGTTGCCAACTTATCCAAATTAAAAAAGTAAAAAGACAGTCTCATTTTTCTAATCAATTAAATACCGTACTTTCACATCTCCTTTTAGTATCGACAAACCCAACATCAGCGCAAAACATGGATATTTAATCTCATTAGACCTTGGCGGGTGAGATGTAGCCGGTAGCATCAATTCCTCAGCAACGTACTCCTGAATATGCCCTTAAAACGAATCATGACATACACCTTCAATGTGGCTTCTAAAAGTCATTTCCCTCAATATATAATTGGAATTTATTTGTTGATGAGTGAAGGGGCGGACTTGTCATACAATGTTCCGTTGTATGTTTTGATGAATGACATTCAATACCTACTGAAAGGAATAGAATTAAAAAGACAATTTAAGGATGAGATTAAGGATTTTGCATGGCAACATGCGACCCGGTTAAAAGGAAAATCTATAGCAGGTAGAAGATTTCTTTCAGCAGAAGAACTTTTTGATGAATGCGTTTTGATTGAAAATGCCTGGTAGCAAATTGATTTTGTTCCAGAACGTAATTCAAGGTTTTCGTACGCATCACGTTCGGATTCATCCGATCTAAAAATTCATACATTCCTAAATTTCCGTTAATGAAATAGATAATAATTCGTCTTTCACACCATACCTGCATCAAAACGCAACAAACATAGAAACCCAACGAGTACCAACAGGAATTGCTTCCGTCTTCTTAACAAGCTTTCCAAACCATTTACCACCGTCTGTTTCGAGACACTTGTTCGAAAAAGTTCGTCGTTGGAATTGTAGAACTCTAGGTCGTCTTTCTACAATTGTCCTAAGGAGCCTCAACATGTTTTCTGCCAAGGGTGTGTATAAACCGAACTAACTCTCGAGCACTGCGAAAAATGCCAGAGAAACTTAAACAGGGTGGTAATGAACAATCCCTCCATCTGAGATACAACCCCATCGACAAATTACACATTTAAGATGTCCTCACATACACATACATTTTAAGAGGTCTTTTGGATAGTGGTGTTAGTATTTTTACCCACGGTGCTGGTTCGACAAATTTTATACAAGATCCTCGTGTTTGTTTTTACAATCTTCCAACATATTTATCTATTGCGCCAGGGGAAAATCAAAGGATCATTGGTCACATTCGTGCAATGGTATCATTTTTTGGAAAACATCAACTGATGTGTATTTTTATTGCACTCGGCTTTAGATAAGAGCATTACTTAGGAATTGATTTTTGAGACCTTTTCGGTTTAAAACAGGTGAACGATCTTAGCCTACATATTCGTTTATCAAAGTCGCTTATTTGTTTATCAATAAGTACACTGTTTACCTACACAATTTGAACAAACTTCAAAACGAACTGGACTCATTTCCTTCATTTACCGAACAGGGACTTGAAAGAACACATATCATCGGTCAATCAACTAATGCAGGACCAATCAAACCAATAAAGCAACGATTTTACCCCGTTTGTTCAGCAGTTTAAAAAGAGTTATACACAGAAATCGACACAATGTTATCCCTAAGAGTAATCGAAGAGAGCAATAGCTTATAGAACAGCCCGGTCACAATAGTGCGAACATCGAATTGGAAAAACGATTTTGTCTTGACGCTAGATAGCTATACGATGTGACAGTTGAAGACGCTTATGGATCCGATCATCGATAGATTACTAAGTAAACTTAACGAAACACATTTTGTTAGTGCCATTGATTTAAAATATGCCTTTTGGAAAATTCCTTTACAGTACGCATCACGTGACAAAACCACTTTTACAGTACCCACTACCCGGCTTTACATTATATCAATTTATTGTCATGCCGATTGGTTAATTCAACGCCCCTATAGACTATGAGCAAGCTTATGGACAAAGGAATTCCATACTAACTATACTAACTACATAATAGGGTATTTGTGTACCTAGATGATTTGCTTGTTATTGCTGTCAAGTTTGATAAAAATTTAACGCTTCTCTTGGAAGTTTCCCATATAATGAAGCATGCTAGCCTGACCACCAATGTAGAAAAAGGCAAATTTTGTCTGACGTTCACACGGTACATAGGATTAGTTGTAGGTGGAGGTCGCTTACAATTGAAAGTTCTTACAACTTTCCAGAGCCTTAAACTGGGCGCATTGCTCATAGATTTCTCAGCATGTTGGGTTAATATTTGCGGTTCTTACCACCTACGCAACACTATTGACAGATCTGTTGGGTAAAAAAAATTTCACTGGACAGCTGAATCTCAGAAAGCCTTCCAGGATGTAAAAAAAACTGTTTTTTGTGCAAATACAAGTACACCTGAAGTTCAAACAAACCGTTTATATACAATTCGATGCATTGTAGAGTGGAGATGGTAGGAGTGGATTTTGATTGTCCCATTGCTAACCTAAAAAAAATCAATCGATTTCAAAGAAATTACTCCGTCACTGAACGTCCCTCTCGCTTCTAACTTCTCTACCCGTCCTCCAACGGTGAGTTTCCATACTCCATCAATTCCATAACAGCGAATCTACCTAGATTTTCTTGGACCCCATCCCCGTTCCGGTTTGGGATAACATATATAATGGTTGTTGTGGACAGTCTGAGGAAATTCATAATACTCGAACCTCTGAGTCCTGCAACTTCAAAATGCTATTAACGTTCTTTCGGAAAAAAATATTCAATTTGCTCAGAGTACCAGAAACCAAAGTTAGTGACAACGTAAAACAATTTGTTTCTACTAAATTCGAATGATACTTGACTAAGTTTTAGATCCAACAAATGTAACTCCAAATCAAAAACAAAACTGATGAAAACCTCAGTTTTCTAAACATCAGTTTTGTTTTTAATCAACCTGATGAAAACCTTAGACAGTACCGAATTGAGAGAAATATTTGTAGGCGACTAATAGATACAGAAAAGAATGTCTTTAATATAAAAAAATACATCTAAATTTGCTGAACACTCAACTGGTTCACGCAATTTCTTTAAAGCTGTTAAAACTGTACAAAGTAATTTTTGTAAGTCTTCTCTATACCTCCTATTATTTAAAGTGATATGCCTGTCATTGACCCAAAAGAAAAAGTAAATTTGTTTGGATATTATTTCCCTAAAAATGCTACACTGAAAGAACCCAATTTCTTACCTAAACTGATTCCTAGAGCTTCTCATAAAATGATGCGTATAATTTTTCGTAAAAACATTATTCGAAAAATGCTTTTACAAATTAACACTAGCAAAGCTTTTGTACCAGATCGTATTCTTTGCAAAAGAGCTAGCACCGATCCTCACTAAAATATTCTATTTGTTGTATAAGTAAGAAAGGCGTTTTCCCTGAAATCTGGAAAATGGCAGCTGTACAACCAGTTTCAAAAAAGGGCAGTAAAACTGATCCAACAAATTACAGACCCATTTCAATTTTGTCCGTTGTTGCAAAAATTTTTGAGAAATACATTAATTTCAAAATAATGAGCTTTTTAGAGTCCTCAAAATTGCTTAATGAAAGACAATACGTTTTCCGAAAAGGAAGGGCGACGGGAGATTTACTTTCTTTTGTCACTCATATATAGAATAAATCTCTTGAGAACCACGGTGAAACTTTCGGTGTTGCTCTTGATATATCTAGAGTATTTGATGTATGGCACAACACATTATTTGCAAATTAAGATGCTAAGGTTTGGACGGCCAACTTATTACTTGGGTACAGAGCTTTATTTCCGAACGAAAATTTCGGGTCAATGTTGATGGTTTCTCATTAGATGTATTTTCAACTAATGCAGGCGTTCCTCCGGGTTCTGCTTTATCACCAACTCTCTTTCTTATTTATATTAACAATTTGTTGAATTCAACTGTTCATAGTTTTGCTGATGATAGCACACTTCATGCATCACATGAAATGTCTAATATACATTCACCATCAGCGCTTAATAACTGTAGGTCAAATTTGATAAATTCCTTAAACGATGATCTAACGGCAATCATTGATTGGGGTTTTATATACACAATGTTTTCTTGCGAATAAATTGTATCCATTCCAGTAGTTTTGCGAATTTTTGGTACCCAGAATCCATTTAACAAATTATACAAATAATGTATCCAAATTAATACAAATGTATACAAGTGACAACCCTGGAAAGTATAGTAAAAGAAAAATAAGAGTAGAATTAATATACTCTCACATACATATTATATACATACACTTAAAATCTCTTCTTTCTAGCTTTAACAGCTGCAAACTCAGAAATCACAACTTCAAAATTTATATTTTGTGCTGCCTCATGTTCTATGGTTAATATGCCAAGATTTTTAAGCCTCGTTTGGGTCATTGTTGCCGCAAGTAATTTTTAATTAATTTTAATTTGCTGAAACTCCTCTCACACCTAGCCACTGATACGCAAATAGTCATTTATGAGTGCGACCATAAGATTCGGAAGAGATTCTGTAAAATCCCATTCCACCATGAGTTTCAAAAAGTCTAGGCACACCCTCAACCTTGGTATCTCTGTGAGGAGTCCCGTTTCCGATACCTCATCATAAAAACTGGTAAATTTTGATACAGATAATTTCAACTCTTCACTGTTCGCCAAAAGCAAAGTCTTTGTCTGAACAACCTCGAACAATGAAGCAACATCTTGAACTGACTTCAGTCTTGTTCGGAGTTCAACACTGAATCGGTCAAGACATTCCAACATGTCCTTTTTAAGTTCAGCTCTCAGTGTCAGTCCAACATCTGGAGCCAACTCACCAGCCATTCGTTTTTTACGACGAATTCGTCTTTCCATTGGAATGTCATAGCTCTCCGATTTCGTCGCAGCAAGGTCTATTGCCTGTTCTACAATGTCATTTCGATTTTTTTCAATATAAAGACGAAGTGACTCTATTTTTGTAATTAATTGATCAATATTTAAGCCTTTGCTTTGCAATCCAATCTGAGCAATTTATTTCCCTAAGAACATCATTCCAAAACAAAAGATAGCAAAGAAACCTAAAATCACACACTGCATGCATAAGGTTGTGTGCAGCGCCTCTAGTGTCTACATTTTCTTGTTGATCACTTAGCTTCTCAATTGCAGCCACAATCCCATCAAAATTTTCGGCCAATACTTTTACTGCAGCATAATGAGCACTCCAACGCGTTGTTGAGAGTCTTTTCACAGTTGTTTTGCTGTGTTTAACAAGCACTTCCCAGCGGCTAGTCGAAGCAGAAAAAAATGGAAAAACGTTACACAAGCTACATTTTGTGCAAATGAGTGTTGGCCACATAAATTAATTGAATGATCTATGCAGCCCACAAAAATTGCTTTGTTATTTTTTGCTTTAATAATAGCTTGCACTCCTCCATGTATACCACTCATAACAGCTGCATTATCATAACCTTGGGAACGACAATTCATTACCTCTAAACCGTCATTTTTAAGGTTTTTAAGAATTTCATCGCTTAAATCAGCGGCTTTTTTCCATGTAAAGAAAAAAATCCAAGGAATACTTCTTTGACTTCCACTTTTCTACCATCAATTTTCACATAACGAATCACTTCAGACATTTGATCAATATGTGAAATATCAGGTGTGCTATCAAACATAATTCCAAAATATTTAACTGATTTAATTTCGTTGACAAGCTTAAACTTTACGTGGTTCGCTAAAACATTTATGAACTCATTTTGTATATCTGGTGACAAATATGATACTTTTGGTGATTTGCCATGCTCCAAATTCAAAATGTGTTCTTTTAACACTACATCATACTTTGACAATAGATTGACTAGTTCTAAAAAATTGCCTTTATTTGAAGAACTTTGTCCTTCATCATGTCCCCGAAATGCTAGGTTTTGTTTAGATAAAAAGAAAGTTATATCCAATAATCTGGATAAAAGATGTTTCCACTTCTGTTTTTCATTATCTATTAATTGTAAGGCTGCGTCTCCTATCGTTTTCTGACATTTCAACCTCATTTCCAAAGTTTTCCACTTTTCAAAATTCTCCAGATGTTCATTTGAAGTTTCATGGTCGGCTACTTTGGGATTTAGCTTCCACCACTTCTGAAATTCAGTCGTAAATGCTGAATTTATATTAACACTGTTGGTGACAGCAAATATACGGCAGCTGAAGCAATACAGGCTATTATTTATAGGAGAATAAACCATCCTTGACCGCAGAATTTTTTCTCCATATAAGGCATCACTTTATAAAACCATTCTTTAGAAAGATGGCGAACATTACCTTTGTGTCTAACCCGGGTCTAGATACAGTAGCAAACGGCCCTTCTCTATTTTGAAAATGTTCACTTCCTTTTTTTATGATTTCAATGCGAACATTATCAGAGACGGGTATATTTCAATGTGATACATCTCTTAAGTCCTGAAGTGATTCACTCATACAAATACTGTCTTCGATAGTAGGTGCATTAGCAGCATTATCACTATCACTTTCAGTATTTTTTTCTGATTTGTCTTCATCATGGGTTATCATTATTAATTCTGTGTTGTCGCTGTTACTTTCTGAAGATGAGCCAATATTCTCTATTTTAGCCTGTTTGGTCTTTCTCTGCTGGAACCCGCTTTTTCTTTTAGAAGTATGAACTCCTCGTGGCATATTTATTTGTTGGGATATTTGCTAGACGAAATCTAAAAAAATATTTTTAATTATAGTAGGTATCAGCAAGCCTATAATTCTAAATATATTTGTAGGATACATATGTCTATTTCATAATAAGTACACTGTGTTAACGATTAAATACACTACCAGAATTCATTTATTTAAAATTCCTTGCAACAACTTATATTAAACAATATTTGATAAAATGGAATATGCAAATCATATGCTTAATATTATTAGGAACCATTGAAAAATATATAAATATAAAATCCATCTCTTAGAATTTTATATAAAGTATTGAAACCAAAATTAAATATCCAATTAGAATCATGCTCAATAATTTACACATTTAATTGTGATTCTTTTGAAAAATTTTGCATCTGGAAAACCGGAAAATGTTTTAAAGACTGATTTAAGGAATATTGTCTAAAAATCTAAGAAGAAAAATAATCAAAATTTAAAGTCTATTTTTAAATTTAAAGTCAAACCATTTAGTTAATAACAATCATAACTACACCACTTTTAAACAAAATTTGAAGGCTTTACATTTATGTTACAAGGATTTTTTAAATAAATTTAGTTCAAATAAATTATTATATTAGTAAATAAAAACAACTTGGAGACCAAAATCAACGTTTAATTCATAAAAAATATATAAAGAAATGAAAAATGGCAAAAAAAATTCTAAACGAATTCCCCTCGTTCGTTGATAAATTCCCATAATTTTTTGGAAAATTCCTACAGCAAGTGGTATTAATAATAGCCCTTGGCCTACGGCTTCGTGCTATTATCAATATATGTATTTGCTTTCGAAATTTTTAAAAGATTATTTCGAATTATCACCGCCCTTGGATGATTACTACTGATAATTTTTTAGAATGTTTAATATATGATAGTTATGTAATCCAAAGAACGCTAAGTAAAACTTTAGTTTTGATATATGTACTATCAATTGCTTAATGCAAAGCAATTCTATAACAATTGCTTTTTAACGCAAAGGGTTATACTTTTTATTGTATTTTGGGTTGTTTTAAAAATCGCGAAACCGTTTTTCAATAAAATTAAAATAAATGAAAAGTTTGCAAAAATTGGCATCATAAAATTCTAACTTACAATTTAAATGAATTGAAAAAACTAAAGTCAGCTTCATCCTCAATAATAATAATATGCCCAAA
>OY856186.1:106260370-106262870 GCA_963693315.1 Diogma glabrata | reverse complement strand
TTCTCAGTTTAAAGCGGTAATATTAAAGCTCTAGATTTATCGGTAAAACCCACCCCCACTGAAAATGAAGTTCATTTTAGCAGCGTTATAAAAACTACTATTAACCCATAGTTAACTAGCTATATTTTTTCAACAAATTCATAACAAATAAAATGAAATGTAGCTTACATTAGAGTTTTTTTTCAACTTATAATCCACTCTTGGCTTTTATGATAAGTCATTTATTTTCATTCCAAACAACAACTCGACCAATCTCTAAAGTCTTTACAAAAACCTAATTAGTTTTTCTTACTCGTTTTCAGTTATTTTTCAGTTTTGTGTAGGTAATATAATGAAAATTATTCGTTTCAACAAATAAGATAAACTTTGAAGAAAACTGTTGACAGTGATAACGGATTAAAGAAAACAAGTTTTTTTCAAACACTTTTTACAGGCATTTTAGGATTGCTTGGCGATATGAGTTGGGTTAAATACTTGATTTTAAGGAATGATAAAACATTTAAAATTGTTTTTTAAGATAATCCATTTGTAAAGTTATGAAAGGAAATATTGTTAGAAGATAATTAATAAATAGTTAGTTATCATGATTTAATTAAACATTCATAGGGGTTCGAATAGCAATTTTAAAAGTTTTGTAAATGCCAATGAATGTTGAATGCCATAAAAGATTTTCGAGTAACGTGCTTAGTTTTAAAAGCGTAATAGTAAACAGTGTATCGCCGGTTCTTCAATCGGCTATTACGTTCCCCGTTCCAAAATTGAAATCCTTATTTAGGGAGAATGTTCGAGGTCATCGTCTTGATGAATCTGAATCAATCCAAATATATCGTATTTTGTGAGATTGACAGCTAGCTAGCCCTACGTTCAACACCTTTTCGTTAGTGCTATCAGTACTAACCTGGATTTTTGCAGAATAATTTTTTAACGGATTCATAATGCCAACTATTTGACCTTTTGAGCTATAGATGCGTTTCATACTGCATTCGACATTGACGTTTGAGACGAGAGAGACGTTTGAGTGAGATGTGCAGTTTTCAGAAGAAACCCTCAACATTTCAAAATCAACGTTTATAAATTCTTCAAAGAAACTTAATTTATAATCCTACACCTCCAGTCATAAATCAATTATCAATTCTAGAGATGAAAATAAAATTTAACCCTTAAATCCTTAAACAAAACTTCAAGCAACCCAAAAACAAAATTTCATCAAAACGAAACCGTTTTCTTTTACCTTTGTGTGAGATTTTTACTTAATTATGTAGTTCATTTTCTCACTCAAACTAACCGAGAAAATGATCATACAGAACGAAAATTGTAGCAATTTGTTTTTCCTTAAATTATTAATGTTTCTTTTGGATCTTACAGAGTTTCTTTCGTGGATAATTACATAAATTATTTCTTTTCACACATAAAATATGGATTTTTTGGTTAATAATACGATAATCCAATTAATGGAAAAGAAAATTAAATGGAAATAAACAAACATAACAAAGAGAAAATTAACAAACTGTTATAACGGAAAATTTGATTGAAAGTGATTTATGTGTTGTTTAGATTAATTTATCGTTAATAATGATTTTTAAGACAATTTGTTATTAAATATTAAGGAAGCATAAATTATTGAATATTAATCTTTTAGTATTAATAACCAGGGCCGGATAAACCATGGGTGCAATGGACCGATAGAACAAGGCGCTTCCCGATATGGGAAGTTATTATTTTTAGGTTGATTTTCGAAATAGAAATATTTATAATATCTTTACGTTTCATGGCCTCCTGAACATATTTAGACTATTTTTAGCTGTCAGTCTGTATATGTGGGTGTGTGTCCATGTATGTACCGCTGTATGTAGATCAAATTTTGTCCAACGCTTTCTCAACAACGGATGGCTCTATTTCAAGGAAAACGGTCACAATTGATGTATCGGAGCGTAACTTAGAACCCAGTCCTTTTCTACCGAAATTAAATCATTTGTTTTTTTGTGGTTTCCAAAAATCTGAAAATCATCTCTTGCAAATATCATGAGAATAAATAATGATATCTAAGTCATTTACCTACCATATTGATTTTCAACATGTAAGCCATTTATAATGACATTGGTGTAAACAATTGCTATCTTAGTTTTTGAGTTGTTTAAGAAAATGATATAAAACTATGTGTTATTTTCGTTACGAAAGCTCATGAGATTTTGAGGAAACTTTTGTATGAAAATGAGCTGCAAACGCATCAGGGTATTCTGAAATATCAAAGATCTTAGTAATTTTCAAAATTTGACAATGGGGAAAGGGGGTAGTGAGTGGATCGCCTGAAAAACTGTTTGTTTTAAACTTCTTCAACCTTGAACACTCAGTTCTGAAATTCAATTTTATTGAAACTTAATGCATACATTTTTTGTAATGTAGTTTTGCAACTTCTGGTTTGTTTGTCAGTTTGCCACTTAAGGTCAAATAGCTTTTTTTATTCTTTTGAGAATTCCACAACATTATAGCCAAAAGTTAT